>JXCR01128802.1:95045-117088 GCA_002079205.1 Phalaenopsis hybrid cultivar | reverse complement strand
TATATATATATATATATATATATATATATATATATATATATATATACATATATATATATATTGAATCAATGTATTCTCTAAAATCTTAAACATTACTGCAGAAAAGAATGCATGAACTGAAAGTGATTTGAAAACTTAGTATGACTAGTATGATACAAACCTCAATCTGAACCAACCAGTTATTGATACCAGAACCATAACCTGGAGATAGATGATAAGCTGGCGGACTTCCATCTAGGCATACTGCTCATATAAAGATAAAGATATTATTTGGAAGCTCGTGACTATTCATTCAGCAAGAGCCTAAGGAAACCAATTAATATACCATTGGGAAAGGATAGATCAACATGGTTCAAAATGAACAAAAAATAAAAGAAAAAAAATTCGACCTAACTAATGTTGGATGCAATTAAATCATAATAAATAATCTATTACTTTTAAAACAAGGAAAAAAAAAAAACAATCTCACCTGCTCCTTCAACCACAGCACTTCTAACATAAGTTATATTAACAAATGATGCATCTACTCCCAACATGAACAGTGCACAGAAAATAGCATGAATCCATGTACAGAATGAGAGAACGTCCATTCTGAAAAAAAAGAAGGGGTGGGGGATTTGGGAATGTAAGAACTTCAATGCAAGAAAAGAGGAAGCGAACTACAAATGGAAGCAGCATGGACAAATTATATAAGCAACATCTATTGAAGTAATATTAATCATAAAAGAATTGTTTAAAGTAGTTGTATGCATAGAGAAGTGTATCCGCGAGTTAGTTACAGTGGCAGAGAATCCTATGGAACATTTGCTTTCAGCTATTACTGAAGGGTTGTGATTAAGGCTGCACAAATAGAGTTTGGGCGGAGGTGATGAGTTTGTTAATTGTTCGCCAAGTTTGTTATCACTCGCTCGCAAGTTGATGGTTAGTCTTAGAGCAACAACTTGTCTCTTATGTAGAGGAATTAGCTTTTAGGCACGTCTTTGGTGAAGATGTCTACTAGTTGGTCGAGTGAAGTTGTGTGTCGAAACATACCTTGGTTGATTTGATACATTCACAAATGAAATAGTAATCAACTTTTATGTGCTTTGTTCATGCAATGAAGACAAAATTGTTTACAAATATTAGTGTCACAGGACAAATACTAGTGTTTTGTAATCTATGTAAAAGTCAAGTAAAAGTGGACGAAGCCATATGATGCCAATAGCGGCCATTGAGAGGGCCCAATATCCAGCTTCTATCAAGGATAATGGCTACGGTAGGTTGTTTTTAGACTGACCATGAAATGAGTGCATCCCAAAAAAATGCCAAGCTCCAACCTCACTGACCTAATCGGCTATAGATCTAAGATTCTCTTTATAGACACCATCTTCTCCTTGAGGTTTGCCCTTCACCTCTTCATCATAAGATCGATCACAAAACTCTTTGGAGGAAGTTTGACCATGAAGGCAGAGAAAGAATATTTCTCGATCATCTAAGGAAAAATGAACAGTCGTAGGAGAGCTAAAAAATTAAAGAGCAGGCAAAAAAATAACAAAAAGAAGTAATTAAAAAACTCTATAGGTAGTGAAGACCTTTGACTCAGTTTTATAAACACTCATGATGCTGACATCTATAGAGTTTTCAAGCCAAATCATCGCTAAATGTACTGTTCATCAATTAGACCAGCACTTAAATTCTCTTGTTCTTCAAAATTTTTCAAAGAGACAAGAATCAATCAACTAAATGTACACAAAAAAATAGTTCGGGTAGAGTGAAAGAATTTGATGGACGAAAATTCAACACAAATAGAAGCAATTGAAATCACCAAAAGATCTTCAACAATACTAAAATCGAACAGAAGAAGTCGTTGCATCAACTGTAAACTCATTGAAAAAAAAGCATTAACTCACCTATGTACTAAACCAAAGTGGGCGCGAGACGTTTCCCGGCTTCAATTTGAAATAGAAAGAGTAGATAGGATTAGACTAGGAGGTGAATTAGTCAATCGACAACAG
Source organism: Phalaenopsis hybrid cultivar (assembly GCA_002079205.1). Lineage (NCBI taxonomy): Eukaryota > Viridiplantae > Streptophyta > Magnoliopsida > Asparagales > Orchidaceae > Phalaenopsis > Phalaenopsis hybrid cultivar. The sequence continues at coordinate 115,094 of JXCR01128802.1, read as the reverse complement.
TCTCCGCTTGGTTATGCTTTGGCTGAGGCTGCAACTGATGCTTTATAAGGTATTTTCTTTCCAGCTGATAAAGTTGTAGCCGGGAGGATCCATATTGTAAATATACATATTTTACTTAAATGAAATTTTTAATTTTTGTATATCCATATATGTGCATGATGTGACTCCATTCCCGCAGTTCATTGTAAAAAATAACCATTTATAGCCTTTATCATAGTAACACGCTACAGCATAGCCAAGGAAGGTGGGGTTGGCTGGCGGCTTCATGTGAGTTCACTTCAGATTTGGAAGGTATTAATATATATCTAAGAGCCACAACTCACGTGTCTTTATTTTGTGGTGAACTTGCATTAGGCTATTTAATTAATTTATTCGTTTATCTTGAATATAACATCTTTTATAAAGTTATGCCGCTTTCCACACCTATAACTATGCTTGAAACAAAGACAGTTAATTGTCTCAAGTTCGATAATTTTAGCAGACCTTCTTGTAAGTTCGAGTGTCTTCCATGGATAAATTTGGATTGACAGGTTGTGCATAAGGAAGGATGAGAGAGTATAAAGAATTAGATTGACTGGAGTTGCCATCATTTTGGGCAATATGGTGAAAACCAGCGGCAATGAAGAAATGAGGAACGTCGCGCAAGGAGAACGAGACAGATAACAATGAAAAAATATTTAAATTTTCCAAAAACAACCAAGGCCATGATCACATTGAATAGCATATCTCCAAAAATAAATCTCAATAAATATCTCAGCAAATAGTAATAGAGAAGTAATAACAAAGTGAGAGAATATTACCGACTCTTACAAGAAACAAAATTCACTGAATTTCTCTTCTTGATTGGGCAAGGTATCAGCGGAAGTTAGATGAAGCAAGTAGACCGAAATATTCCGGGTTTGGGCGGAGATCGGTCAGTAAGAGAATGCGGGGCTCCTAAGAGGCTGTTGGAACCCTAAGAGGCTGTTGGAACCAAGAAAGGGCGTTGTCAGGCACGGAAGGGAAAGGCGACGGCCGGTGGGAGTTGCGGCGGCGTGCGATGTGGTCAATTGGAGAGACGAGAATTCAAGGGAGGCAGCTTTGCATGGGTACAGTAGCCCAATTAGAGAGCAGCGATGCCAGCGGTGAGAGGAGTGGCGAGGCACGCGGTGCAATGGAGCGCCTGGCCAGCGTGCCCTAGGATAAAAAGCACTCCGGACGACTGAGGCAATATTTCGGCGTTTTTATAGAGAGATCTTTTAAATATATTTAATACTTATTCTTCGTTTGTTAGATTGGGGAAATAAATAAAAAATAATCCAGGTCGATTTCTCCCCGCCATCTCGAAACAAAATTTAAATTAAATAATATTAATTAATTTTTAAATATATANCTGCAATGCAACTTCTTAGGAAAAATAATTCATGATCTGTTTCTATTTAGAGCTTCTAGGTGACACATAGTTGCATAAAACTAATAGAATACTAAGCATATTTATATGCTCGAAAGAGAGTAGGTAGACATATGTTCATTGTTTGCATATAGTTTATTACACAATTCTATCAGTTCTTTTACTGCTTTTGCCATTATTTTTATTTACTTTTCCTTTGCTATGATTTAGATAAAGGTTTTGGAATGCATGTTAGAATTATTTTTATTATTAATGTGAAGATATTCACTTGAACTTCATTCAAATTGTAGTTTTGGCCTATTGTAATGTTAAAATCCATTATAATTGCATTAAGACCTAGTAGGAAAGTGTAATGCACAACTGAGTAGAGCCACATTTCACTTTAGAAAGAGCCATGGTGATCATCCAAAGGGGGGGGTGCAAATAGATATAGAGATAAGATTTGATGGGCATAAAATTGATATTTCTAGGGTGATAGGCTTAATTATTTTATCAATTTGGTATAGATTTGAAACTAAGGGTCGCTGGTAGGTCCTATAGAGAGAGCACGGTAGGTAACCTATAGATGGGAGGCTTAAACCCACCATGCACTACTATACATGCCGACACCAACTTTAGATTAGCCAATGTTCTTTATGCACGNAATAATAATAATAATAATAATAATAATAATAATAATAATAATAATAATAATAATAATATATAAAATAAAGAAAATAAAATTTTAAAAAACATAAGATAATGTTGTTTTTTAAGCACATTGTTTGGTATGAGAGAGACTTCTTTTTATTACCCAACACTTCTTCCCCTCCACTCTCTTTCTTCACATTCTTTGCAACCAAACCCACATCTACACTCCACCTTTCCTTCCCATTTTAGAGAGAGCATAATGTGAGTTTATGGAGATGTAGATTTTTACATTTTGTGGAGAGATGGGTGAGGGAATTTGAGAGATATGAGTAAGGAAGTATGAGAGGCGCGTGGATTGGCAGTATACATTGTTGGAGAGATTTTTCATCTTTCTTTCCAAAGAAAAAAAGCTAAGTATTTCGTTCTTTCTTTTCTTGTAATTGTTGTAAACACTTTCTAGTGAATTTTCTTTGATTTAAATGAAGTTTTCTGTTGTGTTCTATCAATGCTTCATAAGCAGTTTTCTTTACTCTTTTCTTTTAATATAAAGTAGTCGCATGTGTAAGAAATTTTTTTTTATGATAGAACTGTTTTTATTTTCATGTGATGAGTAATATCTCCATCACTTCATTGACATAACTTAAGTGGCAATACATTATATTAAAATCTCTTGTAAGTGAAACTAAGACGCGAGAGAGCGGGATCTCGTAACTAAAGATCACTCACATTGTCTGGTTGGCTATTACAAAATAGTTTGAGCTACAATGCAACTTCTTAGGAAAAATAATTCATGATCTGTTTCTATTTAGAGCTTCTAGGTGACACATAGTTTCATAAAACTAATAGAATACTAAGCATATTTATTTGCTCGAAAGAGAGTAGGTAGACATATGTTCATTGTTTGCATATAGTTTATTACATAATTCTATCAGTTCTTTTACTGCTTTTGCCATTATTTTTATTTACTTTTCCTTTGCTATGATTTAGATAAAGGTTTTGGAATGCATGTTAGAATTATTTTTATTATTAATGTGAAGATATTCACTTGAACTTCATTCAAATTGTAGTTTTGGCCTATTGTAATGTTAAAATCCATTATAATTGCATTAAGACCTAGTAGGGAAGTGTAATTCACAACTGAGTAGAGCCACATTTCACTTTAGAAAGAGCCATGGTGATCGTCCAAAGGGGGGGTGCAAATAGATATAGAGATAAGATTTGATGGGCATAAAATTGATATTTCTAGGGTGATAGGCTTAATTATTTTATCAATTTGGTATAGAGTTGGAACTAAGGGTCGCTGGTAGGTCCTATAGAGAGAGCACGGTAGGTAACCTAGAGATGGGAGGCTTAAACCCACCCTGCACTACTATACATGCCGACACCAACTTTAGATTAGTCAATGTTATTTATGCACGGAAGGGTTAAAGAATTGGTATGCTCCAATTTGCCGCTACTACGTTAAATTCTATACATTTCATTCCTTCACATTTTCTATGTCATCTCACTTGAGAATGGTAGTTTTTTACACTCATAATTCACCAAACCAATTTATCCAGATAAGTTATATTTAGAACTAATATTGCATTAAGTAATAATTTTTATCCTTACATTTAATATTTACATTCAAGAGTAGTTGCTCGATAAAAAAACATCTTAATCGACCTTCCAAACTAAGACCTGATAGTAGTAGACTAGGATTTTGTCTAAGGGCTTTCTTACCTCGCTTTTCAGTGGGATCGATACTGGCTTTAAGGAAAACCCTATATTACTTGAAACAATCTGTATACTTGTGTATTACCACTAATGTGTAACCTATAATTCAAACTTTACATTCATTTTGCACACTAGCTGCTTAATTAAATTGGGTCAGGTCAGAAAATATATATAAAAACTGCATAATTATGGGTTGGTTCAAGTTTTTTGCACCATTTCAGGGGATGTTTAGGTAAGAATTTTAGTTGAATTTAGAAGACCTAGATTTGAAAATTGTAGTTTTAGTGTCTAGTGCATTTAATTATTATGTGTTTATTTTAAATAAAAATAAAAAATACCAAAATTCTTATTAGTTAAGTCTCTAGATTTGTATGTGTAGTTCAGAAGTTGCAGACCTTGAATCATACGACTCTGAAATAGAGAAAATTGTTAGGACGATTTTAGAATAGTAAAGATATTCAAAAGCTATTGTAGAAATGATGAATTATTATGAAGATGATAAACTGAATATTTTAATTTCTCGAATTGCAAATATTTCAAGAAAATTAGATCATTATGCAATGTGTCAATCTCATAAACCCCTAGTCATTTAGAAAAAATTATTTGAAGAGATGGTTGAAACTAACTCTTTTGAAAATATCAATGAGATAAACAATCACATTAATAACCTTTATTTCAATTATGACAACCCAGGCTAGAAGGATTCTTCCAACTTTAACTGGAAAAACAATTATAAAGAAGGAAACCAATAATAGGATTATAATCAAGATGATCCTTTAGGTAATTGGAATAATTTCGATAAATATAACTTTAGACCTTCTTTTCCTTTTGAAATTAACTCTAACCTACCATATGAGGAGAAGGAGATGTCTATCGAAGAGGTTGTTTATCAAATGGAAAATCAGTTGAAAAGTCAAGGGGCTGCTATAAGGAATGTAGAAAAATAATTGGAGTGGATTGTTGACTCGATTAAAATTAATCATCTAGATATTTTATCTAGTGACCCTGAGATAAACCTTAAGGAGAAAAATGATGAGACAGAAAAATAAATCTAATTAAGAATTAGAATAGAATTGGAGGATATATTTCAAAAGAACTTTGAGTTTAGAAATGGGGATAAGGAGATTGAAAGACCAATGAAAGAAATTCCTAAGGAGTTATAAAAAATTATTTCCTCAACTAAGATAAATATAGAAATACCACCTCCACCATTTACTCAGTGCCAACGGGAAGAAGTATAAGATAACTTGAGACAATAGAATATCCTAGAGGAATTTGATTTAGAATATGAATCGTCTAAGGAGAATCTAACTAGAAATTTAAGACACCTAGAATTATCATATAGAGATCCATTTTTTATTAAATTTAAGGATGTTATTAATATGCAAGTTGAAAATACAAGTAGAAGACTATTGGATCTAGAAAGAAACTCGAGGAATAATAATTGGAATCAATTTGAGAAGTTGAAAGAAAAACTAAAATTTGAGGATTTAATATGAATCCCAGGATATGGAAAAGATTTCGTAATTGATCGGTGTTTACTAAAATTGAAATTTGATCCAGGAGAAAATCCTTTGTCGGGCTAGTGACGATAAACTAAGCGCTTCATGGGAGGCAACCCTTGGTTATCAGTGTGGTTTGATTTAGTATGTTTGTGAGTTGTGATTGTTTGTGTTGTATTGTGTTTGTTTTTATGTAGATTGATCAATTTAATTGATGTTGGTGGATATTTGGATTGTTTATGATTTGATTTGATCTTTATGTGTGTCATGACGGAGGTGATTCCTCAACTCCTTATTATGGCTAAACTTGTATATGTTCTCGTGTAGTAGTTGAATTGACGAGTCCATTACAGCTCGGGTCTTAACTGGACTTGAGTTTTATAGGAGACATCTTAAGTTTAAATAGTGATAGTTCCATTTGATATCTGTTATTTCCTTTCTCTGACCTTGCTTTCATTTTTTAGGAGCCATAAACCAACTTGATGAGCAACATATGGATGATCTTTGATCCATCTCAAAATAACATGTTTTTAGTGCATATTTTATAAGCATTTTATGTAAATTTTTTATGATATTGCACTTTAAAGGAAGGTATTTTGTATGTTTTTAGTTTCAGTTACATGGAATGAACATTTAGAGAAAATAAGAAAAAATGGAGCAAAAATGATGATTTTTGTGCGGAGTTATAGCACCACCTCTTGGCGCCATAGCGCCACATACGAGTGAGAAGGGTGCAATAACACCCCAGACTGGCGTTATCGTGCTAGTAAATACCTTTCTAGATGATACATCAAATTTGGCCAAAATTTGGAGGGGTGTTTGAAGCAACCCTTGGTTATTTTTTGTTTTCTATTTATTGAGAAGGATTTGGTCAAATTTTTGAACCTTTTGGAGCCTAAAAACTTTAATTGGGCGGTAATAGTGAGTTGGGTGTTTTGTATTTTGTGTTCAAGTGTAAGAGTGAGTGTGCTTTAGTGTGACAAAGTTTGGAGATTGTTTAGAGGAAACTCCAAAAGTTTGTTTGGGGAAAAGTCATAAGGTACTTTGTATTTGGGTTAAAGTTTTTATTGTAAGACTTGGATTTCAATGCAAATGTTTTGTTTTGGTTTAATCTTCATGAATTCTAAGTAGCTCCCTTTCTTTCTTCTTACATATGAGACTTAATTTTGTGGGATGAGAATGACTTAAAGATTTCTTTTTACTTAAAAAATTGTGATGGAATTTTCACTGAATCTTCATCTACTTTCAAAAATGGCCACTTGTGAGGTTAAAATCTGTTGAAAAATATAATGACCTAGAAGGGCTATGATTTCACCCAACTAGTCGATACCACACTTCACTATAAGTAGAGCAATTGTGATCACCTAAAGGGGAGTGCAAATAAATAGAAAGAAAAGTTTTGATGGGCACAAAATTGATTAGATATAGAGTGACAGGCTAGATTCTTATCAGTTTGGCTTAAGGTTGAGCACCCTGACGCTAGGATTTGGTCATTACGATGGCATAAGCTAGGGGCATGTAGAGGTAAGAGGCTATATAACACTAATGTGGAGTCGAGATGTTAAGAAATCGACCTTAAGTTAACTAATGTTCTTTGCATGCACCGAAAGGGGGTAAATAATAAGGTATGCTTCTATTTGTCACCATACCTCAATTTTGTCTTAAATCATTTGAATCCTACAAAGATTAAAATCTCTTCGCAAAGGGAAAGGTTTTCCATAATATCCAAACTCATTGTTATATTTTGTTAAGCTATTACATTTAGTTTTTAGTTTCTTTATTAGCTATTGAGTAGTAATTTTTTACTAAGCATATAATTTTAGACTACTTATCTTTTTAATTTACAATTTAAATAAAATTTTTGTGAGTTGATTTTAAGAGTTACCGTATTCCTCGTGGGATCGATACTAAGGTTTTTAAGGAAAATTCTATATTACTTGAAATGATAAGTATACTTGCCTAGTACCACTAGTGTGAAAATCTATTATAAAATTCATAATTCATTGCATGTGTTCACACTAGCTGCTAGATATAAATTGAGATATATTTTTTGGGAAAATTAAGGATATTAAAAATACATGTAAGTGTGGGTTGGGACAAGTTTTTTGGCATCGTTGTCGCGGATTGTGACAAAACTTTTTGACTTATAATTTTATTTGAATTGTAAATTTATTAGAATATTTATAAAATTTAAAAACTAAAAAAAATTGAAAAACCTAAAGACCATAAAAAATTTAAAATTTTAAAGTTCAAAAATTATTTTCTTTTTTGGTGCGTTATTTTATTTTCTACAAATTTTTACATTGTTTATGTGTAGATTTGGATCTGAAAACTTATTTTCTTACGATTCTGAATTGGAACAAACTATTAAAAAAATTTGAAAACAAGGAAAACTTTATAATTCACAAGAAATGACAAACACAGCCTAATATGATTTTAAAATTCAAACTACTGAAAATGAACATCATAATTTATAAAAAAAACCTTTAAGGGATTATGCGAATCCTATAGTAGATGAAATTCATTTAAGAATTCAAACTTCTACTATAGATTCTACTATAGAGGCTAACTCATTAGAACTTAAACCTTCGATTATACAAATGGCACAAAATAATCAGTTTGGAGGAACACCATCTGAGGATCCAAATTTACATTTAGCTAGTTATTTAGAACTATGTGTACATTTAAATATGTTGGCATATGAAATGATGCCACCAGACTTAGAATTTTTTTCTTTTTCATTAATCGATAAAGCTAAGATGTGGTTAAATTTGTTAGCACATGAATCTATTAGAACTTGGGGAGATTTAGCCCAAAATTTTTTGGCTAAGTATTTTCCACCTTCAAAAATTGTGAAGCTTAGAAAAGGTATTACTTCTTATACTCAGTATGAAGGAAAATCTATACATGAAGCTTGGTAAAGATTTAAGGAACACTTTAGAAAGTGTCCACATCATGCATTGCCAGACTGGCTAATCATTCAAACTTTTTATAATGGGTTAGTAGAATCCCTTAAATCTGTTATTGCTGCTGTTGGAGGTTCATTAATGTCTAAACCCTTTAAAGAAGCTTATTCATTAATTGAAAAAATGGCTACAAATTATTTTCAATGGCCTTCTGATAGGGCAAATCCTAAGAAAATAATCAGTAATCATGATAACGATGTTATTTCAATGATTGCATGCCATTATTTAAGAAGATAGACCAAATTGGAATAAATTTTTCTCCAACACCTCAAATGGTTGAAGAAAATTCATTAGGAGAAAATGATTGATTCTCATACTTCATTGGAAACTATAAATGCTATCAATATACTGAATAAACCATATTCCAATTATTACAACCCAAGTTGGAAAAACCATCCTAACTTTAATTGGAACAACAATGCTAGTGGTGGAAGTCAATAATGGGGTAATACTCAAGTCAACCCATTAGGAAATTTGAACAACCAGGGTAGTGCTAACTTTAGACCTACTTATCCTCTGGAATTAACCAACAAGTTAGGTAAAAGAAGTTGTCTATAGAAGAACTGGTGTGGCAAATGGGTAATCATTTACAAAATCAAAGTGCTGCTATTATAAATATGGAGAATCCATTGGGGCAAATTGCTAACACATTTAGAAATAGGTCTTAGGGAACACTTCATAGTATTGTAGAGATCTATGCTATAAAAAAAATAAAGAGCTAGAGCAACTTAAAGTGGTCCAACTAAGGAGTGGAAAGGAATTAAATGTTGGAGTTTAAAAAGAGATTGAAGTTGAGAGAAAAGTAGAAGAAATTGAAAGACCTGAAGAAATTATTTCTAAGGAAGCATAAACACCTAAGTCTCCAACTAAGATTAATTTATAAAGAACCCCACCATCTTTTCCTCAAAGACTTGCACAGAGAAAATTTGATCAACAGTTTTCATTTTTTTTTGAAATATTCAAGAAGCTTACAATTAATATCCCTTTTGCTGAGGCTTTAGAACAAATGCCAAGTTATGCAAAATTTATGAAAATAGTTTTAAATAAAAAACGAAGTTTGTTGATCGTGAGACTGTTGCACTTAGTGAAGAATTTAGTGTAATACTTTAGAAAAAGCTTCCTTGAAAAGTCAAAAATCCTGGTAGTTGTATACCTCGTGCAATTGAAGAAAAATTTTGTAAAAAAACTTTGTGTGATTTCAGAGCAAACATTAACCTTTTGCCACTATCTATATTTAAAAGGTTAGGTTTAGGAGATATTTCTCTCAGTACTATAACCCTACAATTAGCAGATCGATCTATCACTTATCTTAAAGGGGTTATAAAAGATGTGTTGGTTAAAGTGGATAAATTTATCTTCCCTATTGATTTTATCGTATTATATATGGAAGAAGATAAAGAAATTCCTATTATTTTATGAGACTTTTCATTAATACCGAACGAGCAGTGATATATGTGCAAAAAAGGGAATTAACAATGAGAGTGAATGATCAGAAAGTTACATTTATTGTGCTCAAAATAATGAAGTATCATGATGGAAAATGCTATAAAATGGATATTATTGATGATATTATTGTTAATCTTTTTCAAAATAGACGTGAAGTCATATTAAATAAAAAAGATGAAGTCATTTTAGAAGATAAAGAACAAAAAGCTGTGACTGAAAGAGATTTTGAAAATGAATCAAATGAGATGATTCTTGAGGATTTAAATTGTGTTCAGGAAAATTATGGTTTTTTATATACTACTAAAAATAGTATAACTTTGATTCCATTTATTAAAAAACCTCCTAAACTTGGGATGAAAAGTTTACCTACTTATCTAATGTATGCATATTTGGGGAACTCATCTACATTACCGGTTATTATATCCTCAGAATTGACTGCAGAATAAGAAGAACAATTATTGCAAATTTTTAAGAATCATCAAAAAGCCTTTAGATGGACATTACCTGATTTTAAAAGAGTTAGTCCTTTAATCTATATGCACCAAATTCTGATGGAAGATAGCTATAAGCCTAGGGTTGATCCTCAAAGGAGATTGAATCCTATAATGAAAGATGTAGTTATGAAAGAAATTTTAAAGTAGTTGATGATGGGATTATTTATCCAATTTCAGATAATTCCTAGGTTAGTCCTATTCATTGTGTTTCTAAGAAAGGAGGAGTGACAATGATTGAAAATGAAAGGAATGAATTAATTCTGATAAGGCAAGTTACTGAATGACGAATCTGCATTGATTATAGAAAATTAGATGCCACCACTAGAAAATACCATTTTATTTTACCTTTCTTGGATCAAGTGTTGGATAAACTAATAGGATAACGTTGTTTTTTGTTTTTTGGATGGACATTATGGATACCACCAAATATTTACTGCTCCTGAGGATCAAGAGATAATAACTTTTACTAATCCTTCTGAAACTTTTGCTTTTAGAAGAATATCATTTGGATTATGTAATGCCCCTGCAACTTTTCAAAGATGTATACTTTCAATTTCTTGTGATTTAATTGAGAAAGAAATTCAGATTTTTATGGGTAATTTCACATTCTTTGGGACTTCTTTCAATTTATGTTTAGATCATTTAGTAAGAGTTCTGAAAAATGGTGAAAAAAAAATTGTTCTCAATTGGAAAAACATGTCAATTCATGGTTGCAGGAGGAATAGTGTTAGGGCATAAAATTTCTTAAAAATGCATGGAAGTTGATCCAACAAAAAGTTCAAGTTATTGCCTAATTACCACCACCTACTAATGTTTGTGAAGGGAATGAGAAGTTTTTTTTGGACATGCTCGTTTCTACATATGCTATATTAAAGATTTTTCAAAATTTTCCAAGCTTTTATGCCAATTTTGATTTTAATGAAGAGTGCCTAAATTTCTTTAATTTATTAAAAGAGAAATTAATCTCTGCACCTATTATTGTTTCACTTGAATGCACAAAACCTTTTGAATTAATGTGTCATGCTAGTGATTTTGCTATAAGGGCTGTGTTAGGACAGAAATATGACAAAATGTTCAAGGTAATATATTATGCTATTAAAACCCTTAGTGAGGCTCAAATTAGTTACACTACCACTGAAAAGGAAGTATTAGCTATAGTGTTTACTTTTGATAGATTCAGATATTATCTTATTGGAACCAAATGTATTGTGCATACTGATCATTCTGCTATAAAGTATTTAATAATGAAGAAGGATGTGAAACCACGATTAATTAGATGGGTCCTTCTAATACGAGAATTTGATTTTCAAGTTGTGGATAGGAAATGTACTGATAATCAAATAGCTCATCTTTTGTCAAGGCTTAAATAAAAAAATGAGAAAGATTTAAATGATGAAACTAATTACAATTTTTGTGATGAACAATTATATGAGATTAATGAATGACAAATTTGTGGTATGTTGATATAGTGAACTACTTAGTTAATAATATTTTACTTTACAGGTTAGATAGCCATCAAATTAAAAAGTTCATTTATGATTCAAAATCTTACTTATGGGATGACCACCCTTATTTATATAAACAATGCAAGAACTTAATTATTTGAAGATGTGTACCATTAGAAGAAACTCAAGAAGTTATCAGATTTTGAGGGACATTTTGGAGTAGATAAAATTGCATTTAAGATTTTACAATATGGATANCGGGGACCTTCGAAGGATCACAATCCTCTCTTTTAGCACCCATCATCTCTCGCTCCATCATCCCTGTCTCTGCAATTTCAGAATTCTTACTATTATGGATGCCTCTCAAAGATGGCATTAAAAATTAAAAGAGAAAAAATTAAGAAAGATTTAGATAAATACTTCTTATNCGGGGACCTTCGAAGGATCACAATCCTCTCTTTTAGCACCCATCATCTCTCGCTCCATCATCCCTGTCTCTGTAATTTCAGAATTCTTACTATTATGGATGCCTCTCAAAGATGACATTAAAAATTAAAAGAGAAAAAATTAAGAAAGATTTAGATAAATACTTCTTACTTCTTATGTATTTCCATTAACATCTAAACTTTAATTTTTAAGTATATCACATTAATTACACATGAAAATTTTTAAAAGTTAAAATATTGATTCTTTTATAAATGTAAAAAATAATTTTTAGATGTTAGAAATGTAAATACTAGAAATTGGTGGTATGTACATAAATACCCCAAAAATTATGTTTGCATTCCTCATAATAATTGTAAAAAAAGCATTAATATGGATATCNAAATATTGATTCTTTTATAAATGTAAAAAATAATTTTTAGATGTTAGAAATGTAAATACTAGAAATTGGTGGCATGTACATAAATACCCCAAAAATTATGTTTGCATTCCTCATAATAATTTTAAAAAAAGCATTAATATGGATTAAATTTAATTCTTAAATATTTTTATTTTTATCACCTAAATTTTGCCTTTAAATAAGTGAAATACATATTTTCATGCATACTTCTAGTGATATATGCATGTAGAACTTAAAGTTTAGGCTTTAGAAATGGAAATACATAAGAATTGAGTGGTAACGGATATAATTTTTCCTAATAAAAATAAATAAAATATTTTTAATGTTCCCCCTATTAGAGAAATATAACTAAAACTTTATTTCAAATTACAAAAATTTGAAATGTGCTAGAGTTGAATCTCAAAATATCTTTCAAGTCACTCCTAAAGAATAGAGTGCTGGTTAAATTAGATGAATAAGAGAAAGTAAGAGAAAGAACTAATTCTCAGGGAATAAATCCAGTGGTTTTTTTCTATATAAAGGATCCTCCTATTTTTAAGTCATAGAATGGGTCTGATAAATTATGTGATTGTCTCTCATTTGATGAGAACATTATAGTCATTTATTAGTCATTACCCCTCTACATATTTGAAATTTAATAGGATATATTTTGACCTTATAATTATTGTTGACGTTGTTCCATATTTGTAACTACCCCTGGCACTGTTTTGTATGTATAACTGTTTGACTTGATGACATGCGTCAACTCTATGTGATTTCACATACTTTTTGCCATGCATTTTACATACTATTTTACCTCATTTATCACAATTTTAAGCTTGTAGAATGATTTTTTTGTTATTTTGCAGATTATATGTGTCACACACAAAACAGAATTAAAATGCACAGAATAGTGTTGTCTGGTGTGACCACGCCTGAACTGAGCATGCCACACCAGATTTAGGTGTCACAATGCCAGATCGGCATGGCCATGCCAATTTCGTGCATGACCACGCCGGGATCTAGCATGACCAAGCAACGGACTACAAGACCTCGTTCTGGAAGTTTTTTTCGTGTTGATTTTTGTTAAATCTTTAAAAGGGAAGCTAGGGCGTGAATTGAAGTGTTCTTTTGTGGAGAGGAGAGTTGGAGACGAGAAGATATTTTTTAGAGTTTTCTTTAGGTTTTGTATTCCTTTATGGGTTGAGGCCCTAAGGTTTCTTCTACATTTTTCTTTATATTGTTCTTATATGTTTTAAGAGGTTATTATATGAGAGAGGAGTTGGTTGCTATAGAATAGAGAACAAATTATTTTGTTAGTATTTACTTTTTAGTTTTACTTATAATAATGGTTTTGTTGGGATGATTTTCTGGTGTTTTTTCTATCATGTGTCGCTAAACTTTCTTTCGCGTCTCTGTGATTTATGTGATGTGGTTTTATGATTTCTGAATTAATTTTTTTCTCTATATCATTTTCCTCAGACAACAGAGCTTTTCATGATTGTGTTAACAATAAAGTTTTGTTTACTCCTAATCAGATCAATTATAATATTAGCATATTTCGTGATATGTGACTCATACCCGCTGTGCAGAGAAATAAAATGGTTTAACCACAAAATGCAGGTAACAATAGACATATTTTAACTGATTTTTGTAACCTCAGAAAGGGATCAGAAAAAATCTGCAGAATGTCATGGGGATTGAGGAAGCCTCAACTTCATTGATTATAGCTTTCATTTGACCTAGATATATGCAATATGAGGACTTTATATCCCTGATGACAACAATCATGTTGGGGAAAGTTTAGAAAAATCATGAATCATCACGTCATCTAAACACATGGGCTCAAGCCTCACATAGCTTGAAAACGTATAAGGTTTATTTGTCAATGTTTTTTGTATTCTCCAAACACATTATCTTTTGTTATTGCTTTTAAGTAGGATTTTACAAAACATTCTTCTATTTATGATCACGTTGAACAAGGTTTTGAAGTTTAATAAAATAGAGATTCACCCATCAAAATAGTTCTTAGTCCTTTCTTCGCGGGATCGATACGTTGCATTCTTTAACCACATTATTACTTGACACATGCACTTGCTTTGCACAACCGACTTACATCCCGGCAAGTTTTGGCACCTCAAGTTTTTTGCATCATTGTCGGAGAATGTTGTTAAGAAGAATTCTAATTTTTGGAGAACTTTAGTTGAACAACGAAGAACCCAGTTTTCACAATTTTTTTTTGTGTTTTTTTGCTCTTATTTTGTTGGTGTGTTTAATTACATTGTTGACCTTAATTTTTTTAGGTATGTTTCCCTCTCTAAAGCCTAGGATCTAGCTATAGGACTTCCCGATTTACTCTCCTAGATGACTAGCATTATGACTCACACCACTTAAAAATTCAAACCACCTCTTGACTCTTTATAGTCTCATATGTGTGGCTCAAAATCCTAAACATTTAGTTGAGTTGATTGGAACCAACATATTGAAACTCAATTTGAGTTTCTATAAGGATTAGAAATGCCTTGAGAGGACCCTTTTAACTTGGGGGTTTAATTCTTTGAACTGGCATAACAATACACATACATATTCACATTCACACACATGTTCTTATTCACATTCACATACAATTCATAACACACGCTGACATTATAATTCACATTCTTATTCACATTCACATAAAATTCATACCACAAACAGATTTTAATTCACAATCATATTCACATTCACATACAACTCATAACGCACATATACACTATAATTCACGTTCACACCCCCATGTTGATTCACCATATTCATGGACCTAATTTAAATTAGGNCTCACACCACTTAAAAATTCAAACCACCTCTTGACTCTTTATAGTCTCATATGTGTGGCTCAAAATCCTAAATATTTAGTTGAGTTGATTGGAACCAACATATTGAAACTCAATTTGAGTTCCTATAAGGATTAGAAATGCCTTGAGAGGACCCTTTTAACTTGGGGGTTTAATTCTTTGAACTAGCATAACAATACACATACATATTCACATTCACACACATGTTCTTATTCACATTCACATACAATTCATAACACACGCTGACATTATAATTCACATTCTTATTCACATTCACATAAAATTCATACCACACACAGATTTTAATTCACAATCATATTCACATTCACATACAACTCATAACACACATTTACACTATAATTCACGTTCACACCCCCATGTTTATTCACCATATTCATGGACCTAAATTAAATTAGCCATGGATTAAAATCAACTCCACAAAATTTATTTAAAAATTCCACAACAAAAAATCCAAAAAAAGCCCAAAATCCATAAAACTCAAGCCCAAGCCACCTACCCAAAATCAAAATCAAATTAAATTTTTCTTAACATAAATTAAGCCATCTCATCTCATAAAAGATTAATCAAACCTAACATGTAAAGTTTCATGATTTGATTGTCCAAATTTGGATTTATGAAAAANCACAAAATTTATTTAAAAATTCCACAACAAAAAATCCAAAAAAAGCCCAAAATCCATAAAACTCAAGCCCAATCCACCTACCCAAAATCAAAATCAAATTAAATTTTTCTTAACATAAATTAAGCCCTCTCATCTCATAAAAGATTAATCAAACCTAACATGTAAAGTTTCATCATTTGATTGCCCAAATTTGGGTTTATGAAAAGTGACATAAAAAAATCCAAAAATCCACTAAATTTATTTTCATGCAAGCCACCAAGCCATGTCAAAGCTTCATGCAAGTCATTAAACCACTTATAGCAAAAGGTGACCACCTTTTTGGATTTCCTAAAAAGTGTTTAACCACTTTAATGACTCATCCAAACCTATGCTTAACTCAAATTTGTATTAACTTTTTTTATATTAAGCTCACATGACATGAAATGATAAAATAATAATAATAATAATAATAATAATAATAATATATATAAAATAAAGAAAATAAAATTTTAAAAAACATAAGATAATGTTGTTTTTTAAGCACATTGTTTGGTATGAGAGAGACATCTTTTTATTACCCAACACTTCTTCCNTTTAACCACTTTAATGACTCATCCAAACCTATGCTTAACTCAAATTTGTATTAACTTTTTTTATATTAAGCAAGTATANTGGAAATACATAAGAATTGAGTGGTTAAGGATATAATTTTTCCTAATAAAAATAAATAAAATATTTTTAATGCTCCCTCTATTAGAGAAATATAACTAAAACTTTATTTCAAATTACAAAAATTTGAAATGTGCTAGAGTTGAATCTCAAAATATCTTTCGAGACACTCCCAAAGAATAGAGTGTTGGTTAAATTAGATGAATAAGAGAAAGTAAGAGAAAGAACTAATTCTCAGGGAATAAATCCAGTGGTTTTTTCTATATAAATGATCCTCCTATTTTTAAGTCATAGAATGGGTCTGATAAATTATGTGATTGTCCCTCATTTGATGAGAACATTATAGTCATTTATGAGTCATTACCCCTCTACATATTTGAAATTGAATAGGATATATTTTGACCTTATAATTATTGTTGGCGTTGTTCCATATTTGTAACTACCCCTGGCACCGTTTTGTATGTGTAACTGTTTGACTTGATGACATGCATCAACTCTATGTGATTTCACATACTTTTTTTCATGCATTTTACATACTATTTTACCTCATTTATCACAATTTTATGCTTGTAGAATGATTTTTTTGTTATTTTGCAGATTATATGTGTCACACATAAAACAGAATTAAAATGCACAGAAATAGTGTTGTATGGTGTGACCACGCCTGATCTGAGCATGCCACACCAGATCTAGGTGTCACCATGCCAGATCGGCATGGCCATGCCAATTTCGTGCGTGACCACGCCGGGATCTAGCTTGACCAAGCAACGGACCGCAAGACCTCGTTCTGGAAGTTTTTTTCGTGTTGATTTTTGTTAAAGCTTTAAAAGGGAAGCTAGGGCGTGAATTGAAGTGTTCTTGGGTGGAGAGGAGCGTTGGAGACGACTAGAGAAGATATTTTTTAGAGTTTTCTTTAGGTTTTGTATTCCTTTATGGGTTGAGGCCCTAAGGTTTCTTCTACCTTTTTCTTTATATATTTCTTATATGTTTTAAGAGGTTATTATATGAGAGAGGAGTTAGTTGCTATAGAATAGAGAACAAATTATTTTGTTAGTATTTACTTTTTAGTTTTACTTATAATAATGATTTTGTTGGGATGATTTTCTGGTGTTCTTTCTATCATGTGTCGCTAAACTTTCTTTCGCGTCTCTGTGATTTATGTGATGTGGTTTTATAATTTCTGAATTAATTTTTTTCTCTATATCATTTTCCTCATACAACAGGGCTTTTCATGATTGTGTTAACCATAAAGTTTTGTTTACTCCTGATCTAATCAATTAGAATATTAGCATATTTCGTGATATGCGACTCATACCCGCTGTGCAGAGAAATAAAATGGTTTAACCACAAAATGCAGGTAACAATAGACATATTTTAACTGATTTTTGTAACCTCAGAAAGGGATCAGAACAAATCTGCAGAATGTCATGGGGATTGAGGAAGCCTCAACTTCATTGATTCTAGCTTTCATTTGACCTAGATATATGCAATATGAGGACTTTATATCCCTGATGACAACAATCATGTTGGGGAAAGTTTAGAAAAATCATGAATCATCACGTCATCTAAACACATGGGCTCAAGCCCCACATACCTTGAAAACATATAAGGTTTATTTGTCAATGTTTTTCGTATTCTCCAAACACATTATCTTTTGTTATTGCTTTTAAGTAGGATTTTACAAAACATTCTTCTATTTATGATCATGTTGAACAAGGTTTAGAAGTTTAATAAAATAGAGATTCACCCATCAAAATAGTTCTTAGTCCTTTCTTCACGGGATCGATACGTTGTATTCCTTAACCACATTATTACTTGACAGATGCACTTGCTTTGCACAACCGACTTACATCCCGANGTCTTCTTGTTCCACCACCTGAAACTCAAAATGCATGTCAGGGCATTTATATATATAGAGCTAGAAAAGTAATGTTTTGAAGATCTTCCTAACTCTATGTTGTGTATTAGGGGTCCTTAAATTTTAAGGATAATATTATTAAGCAAAACATATTAAATTTAATATATCCCCAAGGTATTCACCAGTTTAAGAGTAGAGAGCAGGTCTATGCAACTTTCTTTATGTCTGGTAAAAGACCTTTGGTCCATTTAAACTTTATTATGTTGCTTAATAATTTATCCTGAATATCCTCATGCTCAGTGAACATTGATGTCTTGATTATTTCAAGAATAAGGTAAATGTCATTTACCTTCCAATTTGAGAATTATGTTGATGAAGACCCTAAATGGGCAAAGTAATGTATTTAAGGAAGAATAAGGTAAATGTCATTTACCTTTTAATTTGAAAATTATGTGGGTGAAGACCCTTTAGAGAAAAATCATAGGGTGAATGTCATTTGTCTTTTAATTTGAAAATTATGTAGGTGAAGACCCTTTAGGGGACAAATTGGTGGTAAAGATGTCCAGCGCCAAATTTTAGTCCTAATTGGACTTGTGGTGTTTTAAAAGAGTTTGATTATGTTGATTTTTTCTAATCAAATTTTAGTCCTAATTGGACTTGTGGTGTTTTAAAAGAGTTTGATTATGTTGATTTTTTTTCTAATCCTCTTTTAACAAGCGGATTTCAACTTAAGTTCACCACTAAGTCCTTAAGACCTGAATGTATTAAGTGTGTGTATTGATTTTGAAAAGATTTAAAACTTTAAGTGATCATTATCAAGATAATTTAAATATCATTTTGAAAATAAGAATATAAAATCATTGATTTCCAAAATTATACCCCTAAATTCAAAAGTTATTTTTTTGATTAATGAAGTTTTCCAGAATTTTGGATAATTATGGGAATTATCCTTTTATATTGTAATTTGGTAAAGTGAAGTGGGTTTCTACCAATTAAGCCCATTTTTAGTTGCAAATCATTAAATGAGTTAATTAATATAAAAAATTACCCATTTCCCATTTTGATTAAGCCTAAATGCTTATTAAGGCCAAAATGTCCAAAATTATAATTTTACCCCTAAGGGTTCAAACTTTCATAATTTGTCAAATTTAAGTCAAATGACCTTGGAATTTTATGTAACCTTACTGATAGGTCAATTAAGACATCAGAGGAGATAATGTGAATTTTCACAATTTAATTTAATTCATATAATTATTTTTATGCAAAAATATGCATCTTCAAAAAAAAATTCAAAAGATGATCAAGGCAATTCCTAATCATTTGAAATTTTTATGTGAGTTAACCCTAGACCAAAAAGTCCTTTGGCCAAAATTTCATAATTTATGCAAAAATATGCATCTTCAAAGAAAATTTCAAAAGATAATCAAGACAATTCCTAATTCTGAAAATTTTTATGTGAGCTAGCCCTAGACCAGAAAGTCCTTTGGCCAAAATTTTATAAATTTTGAATTTTTTGTGATTTATTAAAATTAATTGAAGTTTTGGGGACTTTAATAAAAATAAATATTTTATTTATTGAAAATATATATTTTATATTTTTGGAAAATCTCTCTGAGGTCAGAGAACCCAGAGAAATTTATTTTATATTTTTCTG
>JXCR01128802.1:76308-94236 GCA_002079205.1 Phalaenopsis hybrid cultivar | reverse complement strand
ATAATTTCACATGGTTCTCCTCTGTTCACTGAGCAAGAGGGTATTTTTATTTTATTTTTATGTNTCGATAAAAAAACATCTTAATCGACCTTCCAAACTAAGACCTGATAGTAGTAGACTAGGATTTTGTCTAAGGACTTTCTTACCTCGCTTTTCAGTGGGATCGATACTGGCTTTAAGGAAAACCCTATATTACTTGAAACAATCTGTATACTTGTGTATTACCACTAATGTGTAACCTATAATTCAAACTTTACATTCATTTTGCACACTAGCTGCTTAATTAAATTGGGTCAAGTTTTTGGGTCAGAAAATATATATATAAACTGCATAATTATGGGTTGGTTCCAGTTTTTTGCACCATTCCAAGGGATGTTTAGGTAAGAACTTTAGTTGAATTTAGAAGACCTAGATTTGAAAATTGTAGTTTTATTGTCTAGTGCGTTTAATTATTATGTGTTTATTTTAATTAAAAACAAAAAATACCAAAATTCTTATTAAGTAAGTCTCTAGATTTGTATGTGTAGTTCAGAAGTTGCAGACCTTGAATCATACGACTCAGAAATAGAGAGAACTGTTAGGAGGATTTTGGAATAGTAAAGATCTTCAAAAGCTATTGTAGAAATGATGAATTATTATGAAGATGATAAACTGAATATTTTTATTTCTCGAATTGCAGATATTTCAAGAAAATTAGATCATTATGCAATGTGTCAATCTCATAAACCCCTAGTCATTTAGAAAAATTTATTTGAAGAGATGGTTGAAACTAACTCTTTTGAAAATATCAATGAGATAAATGATCACATTAATAACCTTTATTTCAATTATGACAACCCAGGCTGGAAGGATTCTTCCAACTTTAACTGGAAAAACAATTATAAAGAAGGAAACCAATAATGGGATTATAATCAAGATGATCCTTTAGGTAATTGGAATAATTTGGATAAATATAACTTTAGACCATCTTTTACTTTTGAATTTAACTTTAACCTACCATATGAGGAGAAGGAGATGTCTATCGAAGAGGTTGTTTATCAAATGGAAAATCAGTTGAAAAGTCAAGGGGCTGCTATAAGGAATGTAGAAAAACAATTGGAGTGCATTGTGACTCGATTAAAATTAATCATCCAGATATTTTATCTAGTGACCCTGAGATAAACCTTAAGGAGAAAAATGATGAGATAGAAAAATAAATCTAATTAAGAATTAGAATAGAATTGGAGGATATATTTCAAAAGAACTTTGAGTTGAGAAATGAGGATAAGGAGATTAAAAGACCAATGAAAGAGATTCCTAAGGAATTATAAAAAATTATTTCCTCAACTAAGATAAATATAGAAATACCACCTCCACCATTTACTCAGTGCCAACGGGAAGAAGTATAAGATAACTTAAGACAATAGAATATCCTAGAGGAATTTGATTTAGAATATGAATCTTCTAAGGAGAATCTAACTAGAAATTTAAGACACCTAGAATTATCATATAGAGATCCATTTTTTTATAAAATTTGAGGATGTTATTAATATGCAAGTTGAAAATACAAGTAGAAGACTATTGGATCTAGAAAGAAACTCGGGGAATAATAATTGGAATCAATTTGAGAAGTTGAAAGAAAAACTAAAATTTGAGGATTTAATATGAATCCCAGGATATGGAAAAGATTTCGTAATTGATCGGTGTTTACTAAAATTGAAATTTGATCCAGGAGAAAATCCTTTGTCGGGCTAGTGACGATAAACTAAGCGCTTCATGGGAGGCAACCCTTGGTTATCAGTGTGGTTTGATTTAGTATGTTTGTGAGTTGTGATTATTTGTGTTGTATTGTGTTTGTTTTTATGTAGATTGATTAATTTAATTGATGTTGGTGGATATTTGGATTGTTTATGATTTGATTTGATCTTTATGTGTGTCATGACGGAGGTGATTCCTCAACTCCTTATTATGGCTAGACTTGTATATGTTCTCGTGTAGTAGTTGAATTGACGAGTCCATTACAACTCGGGTCTTAACTGGACTTGAGTTTTATAGGAGACATCTTAAGTTTAAACAATGATAGTTCCATCTGATATCTGTTATTTCCTTTCTCTGATCTTGTTTTCATTTTTTAGGAGCCATAAACCAACTTAATGAGCAACATATGGATGATCTTTGATCCACCTCAAAATAACATGTTTTTAGTGCATATTTTATAAGCATTTTATGTAAATTTTTTTATGATATTGCTCTTTAAAGGAAGGTATTTTGTATATTTTTAGTTTCAGGTACATGGAATGAACATTTAGAGAAAATAAGAAAAAAATGGAGCAAAAATTATGATTTTTGTGCGGAGTTATAGCACCACCTCTTGGCGCCATAGCGCCACATATGAGTGAGAAGGGTGCAATAACACCCCCAGACTGGCGCTATCGTGCTAGTAAATACCTTTCTAGATGATACATCAAATTTGGCCAAAATTTGGAGGGGTGTTTGAAGCAACCCTTGGTTATTTTTTGTTTTGTATTTATTGAGAAGGATTTGGCCAAATTTTTGAACCTTTTGGAGCCTAAAAACTTTAATTGGGCAGTAATAGTGAGTTAGGTTTTTCGTATTTTGTGTTCAAGTGTAAGAGTGAGTGTGCTTTAGTGTGACAAAGTTTGGAGATTGTTTAGAGGAAACTCCAAAAGTTTGTTTGGGGAGAAGTCATAAGGTACTTTGTATTTGGGTTAAAGTTTTTATTGTAAGACTTGGATTTCAATACAAATGTTTTGTTTTTGTTTAATCTTCATGAATTCTAAGTAGCTCCCTTTCTTTCTTCTTCCATATGAGACTTAATTTTGTGGGATGAGAATGACATAAAGATTTCTTTTTACTTAAAAAATTGTGATGGTATTTTCATCGAATCTTCATCTACTTTCAAAAATGGCCACTTATGAGGTTAAAATCTGTTGAAAAATATAATGACCTAGAAGGGCTATGATTTCACCCAACTAGTCGATACCACACTTCATTATAAGTACAACAATTGCGATCACCTAAAGGGGAGTGTAAATAAATAGAAAGAAAAGTTGGGCACAAAATTGATTAGATATAGAGTGACAGACTAGATTCTTATCATTTTGGCTTAAGGTTTAGCACCCTGACGCTAGGATTTGGTCATTACAATGGCATAAGCTAGGGGCATGTAGAGGTGAGAGGCTATATAACACTAATGTGGAGTTGAGATGTTAAGAAATCGACCTTAAGTTAACTAATGTTCTTTACATGCACCGAAAGGGGGTAAAGAATAAGGTATGCTTCTATTTGTCACCATATCTCAATTTTGTCTTAAATCATTTGAATCCTACAAAGATTAAAATCTCTTTGCAAAGGGAAAGGTTTTCCATAATATCCAAACTCAATGTTATATTTTGTTAAGCTATTACATTTAGTTGTTAGTTTCTTTATTAGCTATTGAGTAGTAATTTTTTACTAAGCATATAATTTTAAACTACTTATCTTTTTAATTTACAATTTAAATAAAATTTTTGTGGTTGATTTTAAGAGTTACCGTATTCCTCGTGGGATCGATACTGGGGTTTTTAAGGAAAATTCTATATTACTTGAAACGATAAGTATACTTGCGTAGTACCACTAGTGTGAAAATCTATTATAAAATTCATAATTCATTGCATGTGTTCACACTAGTTGCTAGATATAAATTGAGATATATTTTCTGGGAAAATTAAGGATATTAAAAATACATGTAAGTGTGGGTTGGGTCAAGTTTTTTGGCATCGTTGCCGCGGATTGTGACAAAACTTTTTGACTTACAATTTTATTTTAATTGTAAATTTATTAGAATATTTATAAAATTTAAAAACTAAAAAAAATTGAAAAACCTAAAGACCAAAAAAAATTTAAAAGCTTAAAATTCAAAAATTATTTTCTTTTTTGGTGTGCTATTTTATTTTCTGCAAATTTTTACATTGTTTATGTGTAGATTTGGATCTGAAAACTTATTTTCTTATGATTCTGAATTGGAACAAACTATTAAAAAAATTTGAAAACAAGGAAGACTTCATAATTCACAAGAAATGACAAACACAACCTAATATGATTTTAAAATTCAAACTACTGAAAATGAACATCATAATTTATAAAAAAACCTTTAAGGGATTATGCGAATCCTATAGTAGATGAAATTCATTTAAGAATTAAAACTTCTACTATAGAGGCTAACTCATTAAAACTTAAACCTTCGATTATACAAATGGTACAAAATAATCAGTTTGGAGGAACACCATCTGAGGATCCAAATTTACAT
The DNA here is from genome assembly GCA_002079205.1 of Phalaenopsis hybrid cultivar. Taxonomy (NCBI): domain Eukaryota; kingdom Viridiplantae; phylum Streptophyta; class Magnoliopsida; order Asparagales; family Orchidaceae; genus Phalaenopsis; species Phalaenopsis hybrid cultivar. The sequence goes on along the minus strand of JXCR01128802.1, from coordinate 89,948 downwards.
TTAGCTAGTTCTTTAGAACTATGTGTACATTTAAATATGTTGGCATATGAAATGATGCCATCAGACTTAGAGTTTTTTTTCTTTTTCATTAATGGATAAAGTTAAGATGTGGTTAAATTTGTTAGCACATGGATCTATTAGAACTTGGGGAGATTTAGCTCAAAAATTTTTGGCTAAGTATTTTCCACCTTAAAAAATTGTGAAGCTTAGAAAAGGTATTACTTCTTGTACTCAGTATGAAGGAGAATCTATACATGAAGCTTGGTAAAGATTTAAGGAACTCTTTAGAAAGTGTCCACATCATGCTTTGCCAGATTGGTTAATCATTCAAACTTTTTATAATGGGTTAGTAGAATCCCTTAGATCTGTTATTGCTGCTGTTGGAGGTTCATTAATGTCTAAACCCTTTAAAAAAGCTTATTCATTAATTGAAAAAATGGCTACAAATTATTTTCAATGGCCTTTTGATAGGGAAAATCCTAAGAAAATAGTCAGTAATCATGATAACGATGCTATTTCAATTATTGCATGTCAATTTGCTACATTATTTAAGAAGATAGACCAAATTGGAAAGAATTTTTCTCCAACACCTCAAATGGTTGAAGAAAATTCATTAAGAGAAATGATTGATCCTCATACTTCATTGGAAACTATAAATGCTATCAATATACCCAATAACCCATATTCCAATTATTACAACCCAAGTTGGAAAAACCATCCTAACTTTAATTGGAACAACAATGCTAGTGGTGGAAGTCAGTAATGGGGTAATACACAAGTCAACCCATCAGGAAATTTGAACAACCAGGGTAGTGCTAACTTTAGACCTACTTATCCTCTGGAATTAACCAGCAAGTTAAGTAGAAGAAGTTTTCTACAGAAGAACTGGTGTGACAAATGGGTAATCATTTACAAAATCAAAGTGCTGCTATTATAAATATGGAGAATCAATTGGGGCAAATTGCTAACACATTTAGAAATAGGTCTTAGGGAACACTTCCTAGTATTGTAGAGATCAATGCTATAGAAAAAAATAAAGAGCTAGAGCAACTTAAAGTGGTCCGACTAAGGAGTGGAAAGGAATTAAATGTTGGAGTTTAAAAAGAGATTGAAGTTGAGAGAGAAGTAGAAGAAATTGAAAGACCTGAAGAAATTATTCCTAAGGAAGCATAAACACCTAAGTCTCCAACTAAGATTAATTTTTAAAGAACCTCACCATCTTTTCCACAAAGACTTACACAGAGAAAATTCGATCAACAGCTTTCAAATTTTTTTGAAATATTCAAGAAGCTTACAATTAATATCCCTTTTGCTGAGGCTTTATAACAAATGCCAAGTTATGCAAAATTTATGAAAAAAGTTTTAAATAAAAAAGGAAGTTTGTTGATCATGAGACTATTGCACTTAGTGAAGAATTTAGTGCAATACTTCAGAAAAAGCCTCCTTGAAAACTCAAAGATCCTGGTAGTTTTATACCTCGTGCAATTGGAGAAAAATTTTGTAAAAAAACTTTGTGTGATTTCGGAGAAAACATTAACCTTTTGCCACTATCTATATTTAAAAGGTTAGGCTTAGGAGATATTTCTCTCGGTACTATAACCCTACAATTAGCATATCGATCTATCACTTATCCTAAAGGGGTTATAGAAGATGTGTTGGTTAAAGTGGATAAATTTATCTTCCCTATTGATTTTATCATATTATATATGGAAGAAGATAAAGAAATTCCTATTATTTTATGAGACTTTTCATTAATACCGGACGAGCGGTGATATATGTGCAAAAAAGGGAAATAACAATGAGAGTGAATGATCAGAAAGTTACATTTATTGTGCTCAAAATAATGAAGTATCATGATGGAAAATGCTATAAAATGGATATTATTGATGATATTATTGTTAATCTTTTTCAAAATAGACATGAAGTCATATTAAATAAAAAAGATGAAGTCATTTTAGAAGAGAAAGAACAAAAAGCTGTGACTGAAAGAGATTTTGAAAATGAATCAAATGAGATGATTCCTGAGGATTTAAATTGTGTTCAGGAAAATTATGATTTTTTATATACTACTGAAAATAGTATAACTTTGATTCCATTTATTGAAAAACCTCCTAAACTTGGGATGAAAAATTTACCTACTTATCTAATGTATGCATATTTGGGGAACTCATCTACATTACCGGTTATTATATCCTCAGAATTGACTGCAGAATAAGAAGAACAATTATTGCAAATTTTAAAGAATCATCAAAAAGCCTTTAGATAGACATTACCTGATTTTAAAGAAGTTAGTCCTTTAATCTATATGCACCAAATTCTGATGGAAGATAACTATAAGCCTAGGGTTGATCCTCAAAGGAGATTGAATCCTATAATGAAATATGTAGTTATGAAAGAAATTTTAAAGTGGTTGATGATGGGATTATTTATCCAATTTCAGATAGTTCCTAGGTTAGTCATATTCATTGTGTTCCTAAGAAAGGAGGAGTGACAATGATTGAAAATGAAAGGAATGAATTAATTCTGATAAGGCAAGTTACTGACTGACGAATCTGTATTGATTATAGAAAATTAGATACCACCGCTAGAAAAGATCATTTTATTTTACCTTTCTTGGATCAAGTGTTGGATAAACTAGCAGGATAACGTTATTTTTTGTTTTTTGGATGGACATTATGGATACCACCAAATATCTATTGCTCCTAAGGATTAAGAGATAATAACTTTTACTAATCCTTCTGAAACTTTTGCTTTTAGAAGAATCTCATTTGGATTATGTAATGCCCCGACAACTTTTCAAAGATGTATAATTTCAATTTCTTGTGATTTAATTGAGAAAGGAATTGAGATTTTTATGGGTAATTTCACAGTCTTTGGGACTTCTTTCAATTTATGTTTAGATCATTGAGTAAGAGTTCTAAAAAATGGTGAAAAAAAAATTGTTCTCAACTGGAAAAACATGTCAATTCATAGTTGCAGGAGGAATAGTGTTAGGGCATAAAATTTCTTAAAAATGCATGGACGTTGATCCAACAAAAAATTCAAGTTATTGCCTAATTACCACCACCTACTAATGTTTGTGAAGGGAATGAGAAGTTTTTTTGGGACATGCTCGTTTCTACATATGTTATATTAAAGATTTTTCAAAAATTTCCAAGCTTTTATGCCGACTTTGATTTTAATGAAGAGTGCCTAAATTTCTTTAATTTATTAAAAGAGAAATTAATCTCTGCACCTATTATTATTTCACTTGAATGCACAAAACCTTTTGAATTAATGTGTCATGCTAGTGATTATGCTATAGGGGCTGTGTTATGACAGAAATATGACAAAATGTTCAAGGTAATATGTTATGCTATTAAAACCTTTAATGAGCTCAAATTAGTTACACTACCACTGAAAAGGAAGTATTAGCTATAGTGTTTACTTTTAATAGATTCAGATATTATCTTATTGGAACCAAATGCATTGTGCATACTGATCATTCTGTTATAAAGTATTTAATGATGAAGAAGGATGTGAAACCACGATTAATTAGATGGGTCCTTCTAATACGAGAATTTGATTTTCAAGTTGTGGATAGGAAATGTACTGATAATCAAATAGCTAATCTTCTGTCAAGGCTTAAATATAAAAATGAGAAAGATTTAATTGATGAAACTAATTAGAATTTTTGTGATGAACAATTATATGAGATTAATGAATGACAAATTTTGTGGTATGTTGATATAGTGAACTACTTAGTTAATAATATATTACTTTACAGGTTAGATAGCCATCAAATTAAAAAGTTCATTTATGATTCAAAATCTTACTTATGGGATGACCACCCTTATTTATATAAATAATGCAAGGGCTTAATTATTTGAAGATGTGTACCATTAGAAGAAACTCAAGAAATTATTCAAAAAAGTCATAAATCAGATTTTGGGGGACATTTTGGAGTAGATAAAATTGCATTTAAGATTTTACAATGTTGATTTTATTGGCATACTTTATTTAAAAATGTTAATAATTATATAAAAATATGTGATTGATATCAGAGAATAGACAATATTTCTAGAGGAGATGAAATGACCCTAAATTTTACTCTTGAGGTTGAAATCATTGATGTTTTGTGACAAGATTTCATAGAACCATTTGTACCATATTTTCAAAAGATTTACATTTTAATAGCTACGGATTATGTTTTTAAATGGAATGAGACAGTTGCTTTACCTCGCTGTGATGCTAAAAGTGTAGCAAAATTCTTAAGAAAGAATATTTTCACAAGATTTGGAATGTCACGTGTTTTCTTTACAAATGAGGGAGGTCATTTTAGGAATTGAATGATAGAAACATTAACTCAAAAAATTTGGATTAAACATCAAATTGCCACATATTATTATCCTCAGACAAGTGGTTTAATAGAAGTATCCAATCAAAAAATTAAAAGAATATTAGCAAAAATAGTAAATCTTAAAGGACTGATTGGTTTGCTATACTTGATAATGTTTTATGGGTCAATAGTATCGCTTATGTTCNAACCATTTGTACCATATTTTCAAAAGATTTACATTTTAATAGCTACGGATTATGTTTTTAAATGGAATGAGATAGTTGCTTTACCTCGTTGCGATGCTAAAAGTGTAGCAAAATTCTTAAGAAAGAATATTTTCACAAGATTTGGAATGTCACATGTTTTCTTTACAAATGAGGGAGGTCATTTCAAGAATTGAATGATAGAAACATTTACTCAAAAAATTGGGATTAAACATCAAATTGCCACAGATTATTATCCTCAGACAAGTGGTTTAATAGAAGTATCCAATCAAAAAATTACAAGAATATTAGAAAAAATAGTAAATCTTAAAGGACTGGTTGGTATGCTAGACTTGATAATGTTTTATGGGTCAATAGTATCGCTTATGTTGACCTCACTTTTGGTTGAGATCTAGTTTTCCTCTTTAGTAGCCTAGGGTCTAGCCATAGTAATTTCTTATTGACTATTTCTAGAGGACTAGACCATTAGAAATTCTAAACTCTTCTTTTCTTAACTTGAAGTTCCATAGACTGGTCCTAACCTCTAGCACTTAGAAGGTGGGACCACTATAGGGTAGCTCGAGGAAAATTCCCATAGGATTGCTTGGACTTAGGGTCAACCCTCTGGTGGTGTGGTCTTGGTTGCTCTCACTCACACACTTGCACATTACACCCCACTCACAACCCTAAACCCAAACTTGATTAACTTTGATCCATTGACCTTTTGGTAGACTCATGTAGATGGTCCCCTTGACCCACTGGCCCTAGGCTAGCATTTAAATAAGAACAATACAGGGAGGACCCAAATGGAAACTCCATTGGTCCATGACTCAAATANCCCTAAACCCAAACTTGATTAACTTTGATCCATTGACCTTTTGGTAGACTCATGTAGATGGTCCCCTTGACCTAGTGGCCCTAGGCTAGCATTTAAATAAGAACAATACAGGGAGGACCCAAATGGAGATTCCATTGGTCCATGACTCAAATTGGGTGGTTGGCAACTCAATTTCACCAAAATACATAACTTAGCATTTTGCCCCCAAATCTACCCAATTTACCAAAACACCCCCAAACCCTAAGTTTGGCCAAAATTTCCAATTTCACTCAAAAAAAATCAAATTTGTTTAAAAATCATTTCAAGCCATTTGNTTTGCCCCCAAATCTACCCAATTTACCAAAACACCCCCAAACCCTAAGTTTGACCAAAATTCCCAATTTCACTAAAAAAAATCAAATTTGTTTAAAAATCATTTCAAGCCATTTAAAACCACCCAAATTGCCCAAAACACCCCAAAATTGATAAAATTGCCAAAATACCCCTCATTTTGCCAAAATTACCAAAATACCCTTGGTTATCCAAACTGTCCCAAAACCTTCAAAATCATTTCAAATGTCTCCAAAACCAATTTGGACCCTTCAATTAAGCCCAATTTGACCAATTTTAACCAAAAGCCCTAAATTGCCGTTAAAGGCCCAATTACCCAATTCACCCCCAAAGTCCACCAATTTGTTCCCAATTTTCTCCAATTTCAATTCTAAACAAAAATTAATCATGTAAAATCCTTATTGAAACCAAATCATATCCCAATTAACCCACATTTAAATCCAATTCCAACCTAAATAAAAAAGACCCAATTTAACCCAAACCAAAATCTTNGTCTCCAAAACCAATTTGGACCCTTCAATTAAGCCCAATTTGACCAATTTTAACCAAAAGCCCTAAATTGCCTTTATAGGCCCAATTACCCAATTCACCCCCAAAGTCTACCAATTTGTTCCCAATTTTCTCCAATTTCATTTCTGAACTCAAATTAATCATGTCAAATCCTTATTGAAACCAAATCATATCCCAATTAGCCCACATTTAAATCCAATTCCAACCTAATTAAAAAAGCCCCAATTTGACCCAAACCAAAATCTCACTCAATTGAACCTCCAAACCTATCCAATTGCCCCGATTTAGCATCATAAATTTATCAAAACACTTCCCCATATCAAATTACACATTTATTGGCCTTGTTCAAGCCTCAATTTTACTCAAAATCAACTTAGTCCAAAATCCTCAATTTAACCATGTCTTCAAATGTCACCAAATTGAATGCCTAAATACTAAAATTGACACCCAATTAATGTTGAGAACTCTTCATAACATCCCTTAGACCATTTTGAATCCTCAATTTGGACTTAGCCCAATCTAGCCTATCCTAAACCCAAGTCTAACCCAACATCCCCAAATGAATCAAATGCCCAAATTCCTTAAAATTGAATCTCCAAATAAATTCAAAATCACTCAAAATCTTTTCTAAACCCTTTGTGACAATCATCTACACCATCTTTATTAATCAATTGAGTCCAATTTCATGGCTAGCCTAACCCAAACCCAATTTCAAGCCATTTTAACCCAAATTGAACCCATGCACCAAAATTGACCAAGCCATGCCAAATTGATCAAGCCAAAGCTTCTATAACAAATTCTGGACCCTAGTGACCAGGCTAGACTCATCCAGCCCACCCTATGGGATCCATGGACCAATGGTCCCTTAATTTAAGGGATCTTATCCTTTTTTAGGCTTAAACCAAATATACTTGCCATAATGTCATACCATGAGGAGTTGAGCATAATTAAACTCCCCTTGGCTCACCTGGCTGCCTAACCATCTCCCCTGCTCTGACCAGCCACCCTAATTGCTGGAAAACACCAAAACTGAGAGCCCCATGCCTCCATACAAACTAAAACTCACCCATCTCAGCTGGCCAATTGCAATTGTCTTTGGCACTTTTAAACCCTCAACATAAGCATTGTTTAGCACCCACTAATTTGCTATAGCAGGTGATGCAGCCGAATTTAGTGTGTTAATTTTGTAATTATTTTTCAATATTACAAAATACAGATGACAGATATAATAATAAATATGCATTCCAAAAAAAAGTAATTTTAATAAAAAATAGCTTATCTTTAAAACTTTTTTAAACAGTCAAATCCCCGTTTAAAAATAACGTAAGTATACACATCGCTCATGTAATAAAGGGCTCTAATAGAGTCCTATATATTGATCTCATATAAAAGTTGAAAATGCTTGTAAATTGTTCTTAAGATTATAATTATAATTTAAACTAAAAAAAATAAAGTGCAAAATTTGAATATTTACTACTAAAGTTAATGTTATTTAAAATGCAGATAAAAAACAAAGTTAATTAAACCAAAAACTAAACTTTCAAAAGTAAAATTACGAAAACTAAATGATTTTTTTTTGACAAAAATTTCAAATTTAAGAAAGCATCATTCCCCTTACCATGAGCATATGTATTGTGAAAAAAATAAAATCATTTGAAAAAATATATATATAAACTGTCCTATTCTTTACCCTCTTCTGAGTACTATAAAGAACATTAACTAATTTGGAGTTTAGTCTCTAATTTTGTGGTTAGGCTGGGAGGATATCGGCTGCCACTCTAGAGCTCTCACTACTCCCTCCCATGAGGGCTAACAATCTCGCACTAGTCTCTAAGCAACTAACCAATTTGGGGATTTTAATCTGTCATCTTAAAATTTTCAATGCTGCATCCGATAAAGTATATTTTCCTATTTATTTTCACCCAACTCCATGTATGACATACTCTCCCATGAAATCAAATGTGATTCTCCCTATGTTGTAGAAATCATAGCGCTTTTGGAACATATGTTTCTCAACAAATTTGAACATTTCAATTGGTCAGATCAAAAAGTAAATGAAGAACGAAGTTCAAATCATCACAAATTATAAGTATTTAAACTCATAGAAAACAAAATTACTTCTTCACAAAAACATATCTTAAAGTAGGGAGAAGGATAAAGAAGACTACTCAGAATTCATGAGAAGGATACAACAAAACACAGATTTCATATATAAAACATGTTTACAAAACAAAAGAAATAAAAGACATAACTTATCTCGCAATCCTATTAAGCAAATCTCTAGAAGTCCTCTCCAAGTCTTTCTCTCTTTACAAGCTCTCTTAATTATCTCTTAGAAGTGTAATGAAAAAGAAATCTTTCACCTTTCCTCTCCTCTCATAACCCTAGAAGCAAATGTTCAAGCTCTAAATTTTCTCTCTCTATCTCTTCCTTTTGCCTTTCACTCCACCACCTTTCTCTCTCTTTCACGTCAAACACCAACTCCTTGAAGGCTTCTTCTTTTATTAGTGGCTACCTTCTTTCAAATGGAATTCCAAATTCTCTCTAAAAGTCCATTCTTTTGAATTCAAAAGATGTGTCATTTGATACAAGAGACATATCCCTTCATAGTAGAACCTTCTATAGTGTCTTGATGCAATGAATTACTCAAAAAAGTGTTTAGAACAAGTGTCCTATTGAAAATTCACGCAAAGTTTGTCTTAAACTACCTTAATCAGCAAAAAGTTATCTCTAGCTCATCATGCGCCAAATCTGGGGCATCATGCGCTAGCTCTCTGTTAAACGGTGCATCTTGCACCAATCTGGTGTATAATGCACCAATCTGGTGCATCATGCGCCAAATTCCCAAAGTTCGCTGTTTTGGCTCTAAATTTTGTCATTTTTGCTACTTTTGCTCCAAATGCCTAAAAATATTATACCTACAACAAAGCACAAAAATACCTTTTTTTAAAGTGCAATATCAACAAACATAGACATAAAATACATATTTAAAACAACATATTTTTTTGGTGTATCAAAATCTCTCAAAATTAAATTTTACTTATCTTCAAGTGACACTTTTATTACATAAAAGCATATGACTTAGGATAAGGATCAACTCATAACTTCTATACTTTAGTTAATAAATAGAATAACAAAATTTGAGGAAAAACCTTCAATAATTTAGATTTAAACTCTAAGTCCAAGAGTATTTAGTAATCAAATTTAAGGTTTCTGAATCTCTATTCATTTCAAGAAGAGTTGCAATTTATCATATTAAGGATATTTAGAACATTTATTTGAAAAAGAACTTCATGAAAACTTTACTACTAATACTCCTAATAGTCTAATACAAGTTTGGAAAATGTAATAAAGCTTCTTCCTTAAGTTGATTCAAGTGATGCCAATTTTTTATTAGGCATCTCCTCAAGCTTCTCCTCACGTTATTTTTCTTTTCTTTTCTTTTTTTTTATTTTAGGATCTTTTTCAATCCTTTCTTTTTCTTTTTTGAACTTCACTATCCTCTTATTAAAGTTAAAACTCCTTACCTTTCTTCACTTAATAAATTCATATTAGTTTATAATTTTTCATAAAGTTTTATTCTTTTCTTCTTTTATGAAACTCTAAAATTCTTAACAGTTCAAAAATACAATTTTCTTTCCTTTAAATATAAAAACATAGTCTTATCCTATCATAGCAAATATCTTTAACTTTAGAATTTACATTCATCATTAAAAACTTTTTATCTAAATTTACCATAATATTGATAAACATAAGTATAATCATTTAAAATTTAATATCAATATCCNACAATTTTCTTTCCTTTAAATATAAAAACATAGTCTTATCCTATCATAGCAAATATCTTTAACTTTAGAATTGACATTCATCATTACAAACTTTTTATCTAAATTTACCATAATATTTATAAACATAAGTATAATCATTTAAAATTTAATATCAATATCATAGGTCATATTAAATTAATTTTAAAAATATAGTTAATTGAAGACAAATAAAATTTAGTTTATTTATTTTCAAAAGAAAATTTTCTTCCCCCTTCCCCCCCAAACTTAAGTTTTGAAGTAATTTTAAAAATTTTGTAGAACAAAATTTAGTAGGTGAAAGAAAACAATAAATGTATGAAAATAAAAACTGACCTGTAGAGGATTTCTGATTATGAAACTGGGCTCTGGTATACTACAGGTACTAACTTAAAAAACATACATATGGGCTTTAAAGCATTAAATGAGACATAATATATTCTAAAGAATTTGCTGAGAATTAAAAATATAAATACAAAAACTAAAAAACAAAAACTGAAAATACTAAAAATGTAGGAAAAGTAAAAATCTACTTTACTATTACAATTTCATTCTACAACAGAACATGAAAGTCTTTACTTCAACAGTTCCCAAATAAAATTACATCACAATACAATCACAAATAACACACAAACATCAAAACAAACTAAACTAGACTCATAAAAATATCACTCTTCATCACCTTTCTCATCATCATCATCTTCTTCTCTTCTTCCTCATCTTCATCATGAATAGGAACATAAGGAGTGAAACTGGGGCAAGGAGGAAGTTCCACATTGGGCTCACCCAACATTCTCTAAATCTATATCATGTTGAACTCTTCTCTACTAATATTCATCATTATAAGCATTTCTTGCTCTAATTTCTCCAATCTGACTTTGTGTATTAATTATGTCCATTTTTTGAATCATAAGTTGGTCCATAATGCTTTCCAGTGATGCAGAGCAAGAAGTAGATGCTCCTGCAACTGATGTAGAGGGTCTATCCCTTCTACTACCTCTAGATTCAACAAATGATTCCACTCTCTGAATCATATGCTTCCTAATAGGATTTTGTGGTTGTAATCTTTCTTCATTTCTAAGGGACTCCACTCCTGATTGCTCACATAAAGTGAGAATCAGGGCAGGATATCCCAAACCACTAGCTATAGAACTACAAGCTATACTTTGAGTATGATGAACTATGAGTGCACCAACATTTATTGTTTTCATGTTTTGAAAGCAATAATTCAACACTGATATATCTTTTGTCACATCAGCAAGATGATTTGTTGGTAATAATTTAGCAGAAATGAAGTGATGTCATACCTTTGATTGACTAGGACTGGAGTTAACATACCTTCTACTTCAGCTTCTACTTCTGCTCCTACTCCTACTCCTCGACCATATGCTTCTAATTCTATTTCTCTACATTCCCTTATAGAATAAGTGATGATTCAACAAGGAAATATCATAACTCTGCTAATCAAGTAAAAGTACTTGAATCTCATTTGTACCATAGTGATGATATTATGATGAGGAAGGGTGAGTATGATTTTGCATATAATAAGGTTATGAGGAGATGCATGGGAGGTGATCATTCTGTGGAATTTCCTACTCGACCTACTTTCAAACCATATTGAACTTCTGAGATGGATGAGGGCATAGATTTGGGTGATGATGATGATGATGATGATGGTGATGATGATGTCGGAGATGCTAAAGAAGTTGATGTTTAGTTAGTGTTTTCTTTCTTTTCTTCGATGTGTTAGAATCATTGGACTTTATTTTGTTCATGATTAGTTGTATTTCTGTTGCAGTGTGCTTGTATTTAGTATTTGTTTCTATTAAACAGTTAGTTCTACTTTTTATCTTCTGCTCTAATTTAATGCTAGAGTAGTGTTAAGTTTTATGTGTTTATTGTTATGCATGTTAATGTTATGTTTATCACTACTCATTAATTTTCTTTTCTAATTGTACCTACATTAATTTCCCTATTTTAAATTTTAAATTTTTTTCTCTTTCTTCATGAACTTTCCTGCTTTAATTAATTTAAAAATTTAGGTTTGGGGGAAGGTAAAAAATTCTTGTTAAAATAAACTTTATTTTGTCCTCAGGAATTGTATTTTTCAAAATTATTTTTAACTTTAGAGTTAACTTTAGGTATGTAGAGTTAACTTTAGGAAACTATATTTTTTATTTTATGAAAATGGTAGAAAACCTAAGTAAAAGTTTTTAATAAGGGGGGTTGCTCACCCCTTTTAGCATTAAATTCTGATCCCTACCCCAAAACTAGAGGGAAGGGGAAAACCCTCTCCCAATAATTCAATTCCTATGGTAGAATATAATGGGGGTTGTGACCGCTAATTTATATATGCTTAAAAATATAAGTATTTAATACTGCTGCTAAAAGATTTATTTCCTCAGCAACTGTACCAAAACTTAATAACATTTATAGATTCGATAAATATGGATGTAATAAATATTTAATAATGGTAAAGTCACACTTATCAACGAAAGTATGCGTATCACTCAAGTAATATATGACTCTAATAGAGTCCTAGATATCGATCCCACATTNTCACAACAACGAAGTTCAATTTGCTTATTTGTCACTAATAGGTAATTGAAATAAATATGTAATTTTAATAACAATTAAATAACCAACTATACTAATGAAGGTTCGAATGTGATTTTCAATATATAAGAAAGCATCTTTCTTCCTATTAAATAACGAATGATACTAATGAGAGTTTAAATGTGATATTCAATATAAGAAAGCATCTTTCTCCCAAGAAATTATAGTGAATGGATAAAGTGAATCAGTTCAAATTGTATTGTGCCAAATAGGAGCACAGAAATTATAGTGAATGGATAAAGTGAATTAGTTCAAATTATATTGTGTCAAATAGGAGCATAACTATTTTTTACCCTTTGGTCCAGACATAAAGAACGTTGACTAATCCTACGTTTGTTTACTGAATCTACGACTAGGCTAGGAGGATACCGGCTCTCACTTCGGAGCTCTCACTTTCCCCTCACCTGAGGACTAATATCTACACTTCAGTACCCAAACAATAGGACCGAACTGAGGATANTAGTTCAAATTGCATATTTGTCACTAATAGGCAATTGAAATAAAAATGTGATTTTAATAAACTCTTAATTAATTAATTCTACTAATAAAGTTTCTAATGCAAAGTTCAATATATAAGAAAGCATCATTTTCCTTGTAAAAAATTTTAAGTGAATTGATAACTTAAATAGTTCAAATTGTATTGTGTCAAATAGGAGCATACATATTCTTTACTCTTTGGACCAGACATAAAGAACATTGACTAATCCTATGCTTGGTTACTGAATCTGTGGCTAGGCTAGGAGGATACAGGCTCTCAGTTCGGAGTTCCCAAGTTCCCCTTGNGCATAAAGAACATTGACTAATCCTACGCTTGTTTACTGAATCTGTGGCTAGGCTGGGAGGAAACCATCTCTCACTTCAAAGCTCCCACGTTCCCCTCGCATGAGGGCTAACATCTACACTTCAGCACCCAAACGATAGGACCGAATTAGGGATTTTAGTCTATCACTCTAAAATCTCCAATTCAACGCTCGATAATATTATTTCCCTATTTATTTGCACCCAACTTCCAAGGGCTTTAA
>JXCR01128802.1:65611-76302 GCA_002079205.1 Phalaenopsis hybrid cultivar | reverse complement strand
CACCCAAACGATAGGACCGAATTGAGGATTTTAGTCTGTCACTCTAAAATCTGCAATTCTACGCCCGATAATTTTTTATTTTCCTATTTATTTGCACCCAACGTTCAAGGAATTTGACCTCCCTAAATCTTGGATGTAATCTTCACTTTAGTTGTAAAACTCAACATATTTTAACAAATCAATTGGCCAGATTGAAAGTAAATTAAAATCAAAGTAAAAAGATCATCACAATTTCTTAAATATTTTCTTGGCTTCCNAAAAGCAATACTTTAATCACAACAACGAAGTTCAATTTGCTTATCTGTCATTAATAGACAATTGAAATAAATTTGTAATTTTAATAACCATTAAATAACTAATTATACTAATGAAGGTTCAATTGTGATATTAAATATATAAGAAAGTACTCTTCTCCTTGTCAAGAAATTATAGTTTGGATAAAATGAATTAGTTCAATTTATATTGTGCCAAATAGGAGCATACCTATTCTTTACCCATCTAATGTGATATTTAATATATAAGAAAACATCATTCTCCTTGTCAAGAAATTATAGTGAATGAATAAAGTGAATTAGTTCAATTTATATTGTGCCAAATAGGAGCATACCTATTCTTTACCCTTTAGTCCAGACATAAAGAACATTGACTAATCCTACACTTGTTTACTGAATCTGCGGCTAGGCTGGGAGGGTACCGGCTCTCAATTCGGAGATCCCACGTTCCCATCACCTGAGGGCTAACATCTACACGNGGAGATCCCACGTTCCCATCACCTGAGGGCAAACATCTACACTTCATCACCTAAACGATAAGACCGAATTGGGGATTTTAGTCTGTCACTCTAAAATCTCCAATTCTACGCCTGATAATTTTATTTCTACGCTCGGATAATTTTATTTCCCTATTTATTTGCACCCAACTTCTAAGGGCTTTGAGNATAAATGCATGAAAATAAAAACTAACCTGTAGAGGATTTCTGATTATGAAATTGGGCTCTGGTATACTACAGGTACTAACTTTAAAAACATACATATGGGCTTTAAAGCATTAAATGAGACATAATATATTCTAAAGAATTTGCTGAGAATTAAAAACATAAATACAAAAACTAAAAAACAAAAACTGAAAATACTAAAAATGTAGGAAAATTAAAAATCTACTTTACCATTACAATTTCATACTACAACAGAACATGAAAGTCTTTACTTCAACAGTTCCCAAATAAAATTACATCACAATACAATCACAAATAACACACAAACATCAAAACAAACTAAACTAGACTCATAAAAATATCACTCTTCATCACCTTTCTCATCATCATCATCATCTTCTTCTTCCTCCTCATCTTCATCATGAATAGGAACATAAGGAGTGAAACTGGGGCAAGGAGGAAATTCCACATTGGGCTCACCCAACATTCTCTAAATCTATATCATGTTGAACTCTTCTCTATTAATATTCATCATTATAAGTATTTCTTGCTCCAATTTCTCCAATCTGACTTTGTGTATTAATTATGTCCATTTGTTGAATCATAAGTTGGTCCATAATGCTTTCCAGTGATGCAAAGCAAGAAGTAGATGCTCCTGCAACTGATGTAGAGGGTCTATCCCTTCTACCACCTCTAGATTCAACAAATGATTCCACTCTCTGAATCATATGCTTCCCAATAGGATTTTGTGGTTGTAATCTTTCTTCATTTCTAAGGGACTCCACTCTTGATTGCTCACATAAAGTGAGAATCAGGGCAGGATATCCCAAACCACTAGCTCTAGAACTACAAGCTATACTTTGAGTATGATGAACTATGAGTGCACCAACATTTATTGTTTTCATGTTTTGAAAGCAATAATTCAACACTGATCTATCTTTTGTCACATCAGCAAGATGATTTGTTGGTAATAATTTAGCAGAAATGAAGTGATGTAATACCTTTGACTGACTAGTCAACAGGGAAGCAAAGAAGTTAACTATTTTGTTATTCTTAATCTTCCATTCTCCTTTTCCATCGATAAAAAAGGAAATCATTTCATCTAGTGATGAATTAGTCATCATGAATGTAGCATACTCATCATGATATATATTCCTTAGCCCATGAATATTGATCCGATCAGCAGTAAATTCTACTTGCTTACCTCTAACCAAGATGTGATCACCCTCAGTGAACCTCAGGTTAACATAGAACCCCCGAATCATGGGGACAATTGCTATTGCAGTGAAGTAGCATAATCTTTCCCAATATCTAGCGAGGACCAACCTTTTGATCTCACTACCTGAGTTTGCAAACGCCCGTTCTTGGATCAATCTTCTGGTCTCCATTTGAGTATTATAACTATGTTTGGCCTTAAAGTTAATGAATCTACGTGCATCAAAATTGTTGGACTGCCTTCCTCTTTTCACCTAGGGAGCCATTTGAAAATCTATGAAAATTCAAATAAATTACTAAATAAAAAATCTAACTCCTCAAGCAAGATTATTTAGTAAGAAAGTTTTCACCATGAGTTTTTTTCAAGCTTTTCATAAAAAATCCTTTATTTTGGATCTTCCACAATGTAGGAAAAATCCATGGTGAAAATAAAAGATTTCTAAGTTAAAGTAAAGCTCTTACCAAGAGAAGATGAAATCTATGATTCTTGGCCTTCAAAATCTTCTCTATTTGCCCTCAATGTAAAGCCCTAGTTCAAGGTTTAGAGGTAGGAGATGGCCTAAGCAATGAAAATGGAGCTTGGCCATGCAATTTTGCGGTTTTCTAGAAAATCAAGCGTTTTCAGGTTTTTGGCGCATCATGCGCCAAATCTGGTGCATCATGCGCCAATGCTCTATAAAATGACGCATCATGCGCCTCTATGATGCATCATGCGCCAGAGCACAAATTCACCAGATTTCAGTTTTTGTGGAAATCTACTCCGTACTGCTCGACATCAACCTCTAATTAACTTAAATGATCATTTCTAAACATAGATAAATATTATTCTAACAACAAACATTCACAAACAACACAAAACTCACTTTTATATATAAAATCTGCGCTATTACAAACTAACATTTATCAAGCCAACAAACATTAAATTCAATGTGTTAAAGCAAACCAAACATCCTAACATTGAAATCTAAACATCTAAATACAAAGCATAAACATAGATAAAGTTCAATAGTAGTAGTAAATGCAATCCAAAACAAAAAAAGTAACTAAAATAAATAATACTAAACAAAACATTCCATGCATAAACTAAGTTTAAACATCTTCTTCACTCTTGCCCTCTTGGATATCTCCCATAGATTGGTAGTGCATATACAAATTGTAGAAGGTTCAGTAAGGATACTCATCAATCGAATCCTCCCAAATCCAAGCATGTTTCTTGAACATACTCACCAAACCATCTTTAATATGACCAGTATCTTCAAAAAATTCTTTCAATATCCAATCCAGATGATCTAACATTTTAGAAATATTTCCAATTTCATGCATTAGATTCTGCACCTCTTTTTCTATCTTCTTGATCTTCTTCAAAAGTGCATTCAAATTGAAGTAAAGCTGAATAGGTGATGAATTCTAGGATTCTTGATCTATCAGTACATTCATATCATTTTCATCCCCCATTCCAATACATCTGCAATAGACTTCTAGATCTATCAGCTTCTAAGGAAGAAGCACTTTTCCCAACTTTCATAGGGTACTTGCGATTGACTGCATAGTAGGAAAATAGTGGATGGACGTCGAAGCTCAGTTGCAGACCCATTCATAATCAAACCTAAAACTAATTTCATAATAATGACTTCAATATCAATAGGTTTTTCAGTTTGAATACAATAATTTAAAATAGTGCTCTCCTTAGTCACCTTATTGATCTTCATAATAGGCAGTAATTTTGATGCAATAAAGAAGTGTTATACCTTAGAAGTACGATTTAACTATGATGATGAAAACTTACATTTCCCTCATCTCTGGCCTCCCAATTCACATCTTCATCCATAAGGTACCGGTAGAGTTCATTAATATTGTCTCTTATAGAGGAAAAATTCACATAATGGTAGATAAACACATTCTTAATCATAAACATCTTATTTATTCTCAAAGAAGAGAATTGCACAAACCTGCCTCGCACATAGACAATTCCTTGGTTTATTTCATGAAGATTTGCATAAAACTCTTTTACCATAGGGATGACTACGGTGATAGTAGTGTAAAAAAGCACTTCCTAACGTCTTTGCACAATGATCTCTTCAACTCAAGTATTCGGTGTGTTGAATCCTCGATTCACAAATCTCCTTTCTTTGATTAGCCTCTTCTTCACTAGAACATGATCATGCAACTTCTGCACATCAAAACTGACAAACTTTCTCAAGTTAAAAATTCCAAATCTTGCTGTATTTTTGGAGTGGGACGGCATTGGATTTGAAATCTAGTGGCTTTTCCCTCATTTTCCCTCTTAAAATAGACATAGGAATCAGTTTTTGGGAGTTATAAGGAGAATAACCCGCCAAAAACTGCCAAAAATCGCCTTTTAAAACTTTTTAAGTCTTTTTTGTTGATTCTGGTGCATCATGCACCAGCTCTCTGGAATTTGGCACATCATGCGCCAGTTAAAAAAATTGCACGATTTCGATTTCAATCCAATAAATTCTCAAATTTTCCATATGATTTGGTAAATAAAGATGTTTTCAAATGTTTTCTCAAATACACAGCCTATACAAATACATAGTTATAAATATACATAAAATATTTCGAACAAAACTCAAAAGCCAAGTAAACAACAATACCAATGGGTTGCCTCCCACTAAGCGCTTGGTTTAATGTTGTGAGCCCAATATTCCCAATTTTTATTCTAGGTGACCCAACATTATAGTCTCTTTAAAAGTTGGTCTTTGACCATCAAAATATGGTTTCAATCTGCGCTCATTCATTTTAAATATCCTTCCAGTCTTGATATCTTCAATGTTAACTGCTCCATAGGGATATACTTTTATAACTCTAAATGACCATTTCCACCTAGACTTCAGTTTCTCGAGGAATAATTTCAATCTTGTATTATATAATAAAACTTCTTATCCAAGTTCAAATTCTATTTTTATTATCTTCCGATCATGCCAACCTTTCATCTTTTCTTTATAAATCCTTACATTATCGTAATATTCATTTCTAATTTCTTTAAGCTCATTCAATTACAATAATCTTTTCTTACAAGCTTCTTTCAAATTAAAATTGAATTCCTTTATAGCTGAATAAACTTTATGTTCCAACTCGACTAGTAAGTGACAAGTCTTCCCAAAACATAATCTATAAGGGGACATCTCTATAGATGTTTTATAAGCTGTCATGTATGCCCATAATGTAATATCTAATATAGTACGCCAATCCATTTTACTATGATTAACACTCTTTTTCAAAATTCTCTTAATTTCACGATTAGATACTTCTGTTAAACTACTAATTTGAGGATGATAAGTAGTTGTAATTTTATACATTATATTATATTTTTCCACCAATCTTGCAATTTTTGCATTTCTAAAATGAGATCCTCCATCGGTAATGATTACTCTCGGCATTCCATATCTTGTAAAAATATTTTAAATTAAAAATTTTGAAACACTCCGAGCATCACATTGAGTTAAAGTGATTGCTTCAATCCATTTCAAAACATAATCCACTCCAATCAATATATAAATATTTTTGAATGAAGGTATAAATGGTCCCATAAAATCCAATCACCATGCATAAAAAATTTCAATTTCCAGATTAAAATTTAGAGACATTTCATTTCTTATTAAAATATTACCTACTCTCTGACACTAATCACATGTTTTTATGTATATATTAACAATTCTAAATAGAGCAGGCCAATAAAATCTAGATTGCAAAATTTTATAAACAATTCGTTCATTCCCAAAATGACCACCTAATTCAGAATCATGAAATTTTTGAATAATTTCCTGAATTTCTCTATAAGGCACACATCTTCTCATCACTAAATCTTTGCATTATTTATACAAATAAGGGTCATCCCAAAAACATAATTTTACATCATGAATGAATTTCTTTTCTTGTTGTTTTGTCAGCTCGTATGGTAAAATAACACTAACAATATAATTTATAATATTAGTATACCAAGGTATTTCCTATCCTTTTACAACATAAAGTTGTTCATCAAGAAAAGTTTCATTAATTCTTTTTTTTCAAATCAAGTATTTCTTCATGTTCTAGCCTAGATATATGATCAACAATTTGATTATTAGTTCATTTTCTATCGACTATCACAAAATTGAACTCTTAGATTATAAGTACCCATCTAATTAATCTTAATTTAGCATCCTTCTTTTGCATAAAATATTTAATGGTTGAATGGTCAGTATGCACCATACACTTAGCTCCATTCATATATGATCTAAACTTATTAAAATCATATACAATAGCTACTATTTCTCTTTCAATGGTGGTGTAGTTAATTTGAGCATCATTAAGAGTCTTACTAGCATAGTATGTAACTTTAAAAGTCTTATCATATTTCTGCCCTAAAACAGCTCCAATTGCATAATTACTAGCATCACACATTAATTCAAAAGGCTTCTCTCAATCAAGTGAAACAATTATAGGAACAGTGATAAATTTTTCTTTATGGTTTCAAAGGCTTTAAGACAACCTTGGTTGAAGTCAAATTTTGTATCTTTTTCCAGAAGTTGGCATAACGGTTTAGTAATTTTTGAAAAATCTTTAATATATCCAACATGCCCTAAAAAGATCCTAACTCCTCTTATTGTAGTTGGTGGAGGTAAGTTTGATATAACCTAAATTTTTGGAGGATCTACTTCCACGTCATTTTCTGAAATTTTATGCCCAAGCACAATTCCTCCTACAACCATAAATTGACATTTCTCCCAGTTTAATAAGAGATTAGTCTTTTCACATCGTTCTAATACTTTCTTTAAATGATTTAGACATATTTCAAATGAGGTTCCAAACACAAAAAAATTGTCCATAAAGACTTAAATCCCTTTTTCAATTAAATCACTGAAAAATTGACATCTTATATCTTTGAAATGTTGCAGATGCATTACATAATCCAAAGGTTATTCGCCTAAAAGCAAAAGTTCCATTAGGACTAGTAAATGTTTTTTTCTCTTGATCCGCTGGAGTAATAGGTATTTGATGATAACCAGTATATCCATCTATGGAATAAAAATATTTGTGCTCAGCCAGCCTATCCAATATTTGGTCCAAAAAGGGCAAAGGAAAATGATCCATTCTGATTGCAGAATTTAAACTTCTATAGTCTATACAGATTTGCCAACCAATGACTTGTCTTGTTGATATTAATTCATTATGCTCATTTGTCACTACAGTCACACTTCCTTTCTTTGGAACACAGTGAATTAAACTTACCCAAGTTCTGCCTGAAATAGGATATATTATTCCAGCATCTAACCTTTTTAAAATTTCTTTCTTAATAACCTCTTTCATTGTAGGATTTAATCTCCTTTGAGGACCAACTCTTAGTTTATGTTGATCTTCTAATAAAATTCTATGCATATAAATTGATGGATTGATTCCTTTAATATCAGCTAATGTCCATCCAAAGGCTTTCTTATATCTTTTTAACATTTCCAATAATTGTTGTTCTTGCAAATTAGTTAATTATGAGGATACTATAACATGTAATATAGATAAATCTCCTAAGAATGCATACTTTAAATGTGTACGAAGTGTTTTCAGTTCTAGTTCTTGAGGTTTCTCAATAGATGAAATCATATTCCTATTACTTTCTGCAGGATCTAACATCTCAACAATTTTCTGAACATAATCCAAATCTTCTTTAGTCACTTTCATAGATTCATCTTGAATTTTATCCTCATCTTGATATCCTTTATATTTCTTTTCAAATTCACTTTCAAATATCTTTTTGAAATATTCATGACTTAAATATTCATTAATATCCATTCTGAAGCATTTAATTTCTTACTCTTTTGTAAGTTATCTTATTAAATTTGCAATATTAAATGTAACCTATTGATCACTAACTCTCACGGTTAGTTCTCATTTATACACATTTATCAAAGCTCTTCTAGTTGCAAGGAATGGTCTTCCTAAAATAATAGTAGTTTCTTTATCTTCCTCCATATCTAATACAATAAAGTCCACCGGAAAGATAAATTTATCAACTTTTACTAACACATCTTCCATAAATCCTTTAGGATAAGTAATCGAAGGAACAACTAATTAAAGAGTTACAGTTGTAGGTGAAATATCTCATAAGCCCAACCTTCTAAAAATTCATAACGACATAAGATTAATACTGGCTCCTAAAGCACATAAAGCTTTTTGTATAAAATCGTTCACCAATATTACAAGGAATTGCAAAACTTTCAGAATCTTTAGTTTTTCAGGAAGCTTTTTCTGAATTATAGTGTTACACTCTTTTTGTGTGCAACAGTCTCATTATCTACAAACTTCCTTTTCTTATTAAGTATATCCTTCATGAACTTCACCTAGCTTGACATTTGTTCCAAAGCTTCAACAAATAGAATGTTTATTGTAAATTTCCTCAAATTTTCTAAAAATTTTAAAAATTGATTATCTGTATTTTTTGCTTTAATATTTGAGGAAATAGAGGTGGTGGTCTTTATACAACAATTTTCATTGATTTAATTAGACATTCTGACTCAAAATAAAAATCTTCACATGATTTTTCATTTTCCACCTCATGTTTTTCAAGTTCAACTTCTTCTTGAACTCAGTTTTCCAATTCATTTCCACTTATAAGTTGAATAAATTTTAATTTTCTCTTTGTTATGACATTTAGGATTTACTTCGACATTACTAGGCAATGCTCTTGGAGCTCTATTGCTAAGTGTGATAGCAATACATCCCAATTGAGTTTTCATGTTTCTAATTGTAGCTCCTTGACTTTGTAATTGACTTTCCATTTGCAATATAAATTCTTCCAATGATTACTTTTTCTCCTTGCTTTGCAAATTATTAAATCCTAGGGGGGTAATAAGGTTTATAAGTTAGATTTCTTTGATTGTTGAAGTTTTCCAATGGGTTTGCAATGTTGTTTCCCCATTGCAAATTTGCAGAAATAGAGTTATTGTTATTCAAACTAAAATTTGGATGATTTTTCCAACTGGGAATATAATAAATGAATTTGCTATATTTTGTTCTAAAATCATCCTTTAAGAACTTTAGGGAATCAATAAATCATAGTGCGCATCTACTCTTGTAATTTATTTAAATTTCTACAAGATTATGTACATGTTGCAAAAGCTAATCTTTCAGCAGGAATGCCGAGCAGATGACATGTATGCTTTTCTAGTGTTACCTAATTTATGTCATTTTACTTTCTATTATAAATTGCTTGGGTGAGTCTTTACTTCACTTGCAAAATCAAAACAACTTTTTCAAAAATTAATCAAAATTTTAAAAAATAAACTTTAATTGTTTCAAAGGTAATCATAAATCCTTTGAAATGTCACTAAACTTAAAATGTCCTTTTGACTTTATGGGAGTCCGTCAGAGGAGGTAACCCACGATTTCTAACAAGATCTCCCTGGTTTAAATTGGTCTCGGAGGAGGTAACTCATTTAAACTAAGTAAATTCAAAAAGAAATAGTGATATCAGAATGAGGGAACTGTGGGATCCTAACCAGTGTCACACTAATCAACTTTAACATCCTCAATAATAATTAAATAGCCATAACCTTAAGAAACACTTGATTTGATATCATAACTTGACACATTAGAAAACTTGACCTCTAAACATATTACTTCTCTCAATCTTTAAAATTTGACACTTCTAAACTTAAACTTGCCACGCTGAGGAGATTGATGCTAGCATTGTGGGCATCACAACCATCTTCAACAGAAAAACATGTCTACACCAGCTAAACCATTTCTTAGAATCAAACAACCAAGCGATAAGATTTCGAGGTTGTCCGTCTATTGCGACATAAATCCTCAACTTATCTTTAGGTCTTTGTATAGCCCTACTAGACAATTTAAGCTCTAACCTATTTTAGGATTTCGAGGTTGTCATTCATCATGACCTAAATCCTCACATCTTTTAGACTATTTGTGCGATTGTCTCACATGAATGTAAGTCCTAATTGATAAAATTGGCAAAATAAAATATTTAAATATTTATTCTCTAAATTGAAGCCTAACAGTAGGATAGCTTGGGAAGTTACCGATGTTCTCCTCAGGATCTGTTACATCTCCTAGTTCTTCTTTCTTTGGATTCCAAAAATAAATGCTCCAAATTTGAGTCATTCCCATTTCACACATCTTTGTTCGATCTTTTTAAAATGTCCTATCCTTTGAAATTCTTGAACACAATATCCCCTAATTTTTATCGAGAGTTTTCCTAGGTGACTTCAGTTATCTAAGATGTAATTAACTCTAAGGGCTTGCCTTTATAGGAAGCTTTCAAGAACTCAGCTTAATATAAACCTATTTAATTTTTCATATTAAATAAGGGAACTTGTCGGCTTATATTAAAATAGTTTCGCAGACCAAACGGATGCCGTACATTTCTTAGTTTATTTGATTGAGCCTCATTATCGAGTCATTTATTTATCTTTCGGGATAGGTACATAGCTTGAGATGTAGTGCTCTTTTAGCTATACTATAAAAGATATGGGATCAATTTTGATTTCATCTTTATACATACATATATATATATATATATATATATATA
>JXCR01128802.1:40781-59709 GCA_002079205.1 Phalaenopsis hybrid cultivar | reverse complement strand
ATATATATATATATTCATATGCGGGCAATAGGATTCTGATTTCAGTGACCGCAACTTCCACAAGACCACCCTAAAATTGTGTCGACAGCTTATAAAACACTTATAGTAATGACACCACATAGGCTCATATATAGAAAAGCATGTCACTTGCCAATTGAGTTGGAACATAAAACTTTCTGGGCAATTAAATAGTTAAATTATAATTTGAAAGACACTGGAGATAAGTGATTACTGTAATTAAGTGAGCTTGATGAATTGAGAATTAAAGCTTATGAGAGTGCCAAAATTTATAAAAAGAAAAAAAAAATTTAGGCATGGTCAGAAAATTCGAAAAAAGCATTTTGAGCTTGGGCAAGAAGTACTGCTTTATAATTTGAGATTTAAATTATTTCCAGGAAAACTTAAATCCAAGTGTTCAGGACCATCTATTGTTGTAAAAGTATATCCATATGGAGCAATTGATTTTGAAGATCCAAAAATTAGGAGAGTGATTAAGGTAAATAGACACAGATTAAAAGTTTACATGAGTAGAAAGGGTCCTGTATTTGAAGAGAACCTAATGTTGGGTCAAACCTAACTAAAATAATGGTTATGTTGGGCTGAAGATGTTAAACCAAGCATTTTGTGGGAGACAACCTATAGTTGTCGGTGTGATTTGGATTTGAATTTGAATTGTTATTGTGATGAGTTAAATATAGTAATTGTGAGTCTTATACTTGTTGGCACAAAACATTATTATATTAAAAAACATGAAGTGTGGAGGAATAAAATTTGAGAATTGAGTATGTTGGTTTGGTGCTATAGTACCACAGTTTGAATAACTCCTCAAAACTGCCAAAAAATTAGTTTATTTTCTTGTTCCTTTATATAAGACCGCCAAGGATGAGATTTGAAGTATCTCTACAACATTTCTAAGTATTATAAATATTTTTTAGAGTGGAAATTTTGCTTGAGTGATCATAGAGAGCAATGACAATGGGAGATTTGAAGAAAAGAAGTTGGTGCATAAGGATGTTCAGCCCTACTCCAATAGATATCTTGCATTAAGTCCGGAGCACCTCATGGAAAAGCTTGAGAAGATTGAAGGTGAGATTTCTCTTCTGTATTTAAAGGTTAAAAAGTTGTCCCACCAATATGAGCATTTTGATTGATAGTTGAAACTGCAATTCAATAGTTTGACATGTTTCCTAGATAGTCAAGTGACTATGTATAGCACCAATAAGTGGATTGATGATAAATTTGCTAAGGAATCTCCTCGTGCTCCTTTCTACCATTACTATGATAGAAATTGTTTGGTGAGTGGAATGGAGAATATCACCACTGATCAAGAGTGGTCCTAAAAGATGTTTTAATATAGATATTTATGTTTTAGTGTTGTGTAATTTTGTGTGGTGTGCCTATCATATTCTTTTAAAAACATAGTGTGGTTTGTATTTTCTTTATTTTCTGAATATCTAATTGTTATCTATTTGGTTATGTTTTATGCATTGAACTTTTTATTAATATAAGAAGGTGTTATGTTGTGTTGTGAAAAATTTGCCTTATGTATTCAAATTAGAATTTGCGAATTAGAAATTTTGGAAGGGCGAGGAACTCGATAACTATAATAGTTGTCATTAAACTTTAAAAAATAGCATTTCCACATCCCATATTTTCTATTTCCTCCTCAAATATAAAAAAATTTTAAAATTTTGACGGGTATTAATGGCACTATAACAGCACATTAGGGAGCTATAGCACCATTTATTAAGCTAAGCATGACACTATAGCGCCAAACAAACCTATGAGGCATTTTAAGTACCTCGACCCACAAATTTCACCATTTTCACCCTTGGTTCATCCCCTTCCTTGATTTTTGCATTTTGCTCCCCTAGGGTTTCATTTTGTGCTTGATTGGCTTAGGGTTAGGCTTCTAAGCTTTGGATTTTTTATTCTCTAGGTAAGATCTTCACCCTAGCTTTGAAGTATATTGATTTGATAATGGATTTCACCCACATTATGGATTAGGCTGAAAAATTAGAAGATTTGAAGAAAATAGTGTGTAATCCATGGTTAAATGATTATTTATGTTTAAATTGTGATTTTAGGAGCCTTTTGAAGTTGAGTTTGAGATTTTTGGAATTTATCTTAAAAATTTTTAGATTGCACATGGCTCTTAAAATGAAGAGAGGCATGGAAAAAGTAACTTTTGATTCTGATAAGTTTTCTAATGCGAGAGCATATGACATATATTCTGATATGCAATCAAAGAAATTGATTGCAAAACACAATTTTCTACGTCTTAAAGGAACTATTGAGTACTTGATTATGGAGTGATAGTAGGAACACTTTTTTATTTCACCAGAGTCTTTGTGATTTTAGTTGTGCGAGAATTCTATGCCAACTTGCTCGATGAATTAGCTGATTTAGTTTATGTGTGATAATATGTGGATATTAGTTCTTTTTGAATTAACCACATATATCAACTGCACAGTGTTCGTGCCTACTTCTTTTCTGAGCTCCATCCCACTGACAATGAATTAGATGAGATTATGGGATTTTTTACTAATGGAAATGGAGTCTGGAAAATTAAGAAAGGGTGACGAGTGAAATTTTCTTTTTCAAAACTTAATGTTCATTCTCGAGCTTGGCACTATGTCATCTCTAGTAGATTACAGCCTACCAACCATTCTAGTGAGGTAACCCATGAAAGGTCCACTTTAAACTACTATATTCAGATGAAAAAATCTATTGACATTGGCTCCCTCATTTATACCAACATGCTTGTTTCCTTGAGAGGAGGAACTACAGGAGGTTTGGGCTACCCTTCTCTTATCACTACCTTGTGTACTGGTTTTGGTGTAAAGTATGAGACATAGGAGTAAACTTTTCCATCTCATAAACCTATTGTAAAAACAAATTAGAAAAATATGACAGACATTTTGGGACTAGACCTAGGACTAGAGTTAACATACCTTCTACTTCAGCTTCTACTTCAGCTCCTACTCCTACTCCTAAACCATCTGCTTCTAATTCTATTTCTCTACATTCCCTTATAGAATAAGTGATGATTCAATAAGGAAATATCATAACTCTGCCTAATCAAGTAAAAGGACTTGAATCTCATTTGTACCATAGTGATGATATTATGATGAGGAAGGTTGAGTATGATTTTGCATATAATAAGGTTATGAGGAGATAGATGGGAGGTGATCATTCTGTGGAATTTCCTACTCGACTTACTTTCAAACCATATTGAACTTCTGCGATGGATGAGGGCATAGATTTGGGTGATGATGATGATGATGGTGATGATGATGTCGGAGATGCTAAAGAAGTTGATATTTAGTTAGTGTTTTCTTTCTTTTATTTGATGTGTTAGAATCATTAGACTTTATTTTGTTCATGATTAGTTGTATTTCTGTTGCAGTGTGCTTGTATTTAGTATTTGTTTCTATTAAACTGTTAGTTCAACTTTTTATCTTCTGCTCTAATTTAAATGCTAGAGTAGTGTTAAGTTTTTTGTTTTTATTGTTATGCATGTTAATGTTATGTTTATCACTACTCAGTAATTGTCTTTTCTAATTGTACCTACACTAATTTCCATATTTTAAATTTTAATTTTTTTCTCTTTCTTCATGAACTTTCCTGCTTTAAATTAGTTTAAAATTTTAGGTTTGGGGGAAGGTAAAAAATTCTTGTTAAAATAAACTTTATTTTGTCCTCAGGAATTGTATTTTTCAAAATTATTTTTAACTTTAGAGTTGACTTTAGGTATGTAGAGTTAACTTTAGGAAACAATATTTTTTATTTTATGAAAATGGTAGAAAACCTAAATAAAAGTTTTTAATAAGGGGGGGTTGCTCACCCCTCTTAGCATTAAATTCTGATCCCTACCCCAGAACTAGAGGGAAGGGGAAAACCCTCTCCCAATAATTCAATTCCTATGGTAGAATATAAGGGGAGTTGTGACCGTGACTTTATATATGCTTAAAAATATAAGTATTTAATACTGCTGCTAAAAGATTTATATCCTCAGCAACTGTACCAAAACATAATAACATTTATAGATTCAATAAATATGGATGTAATAAATATTCAATAATGGTAAATTCACACTTATCAACGCAAGTATATGTATCACTCAAGTAATATAGGGCTCTAATAGAGTCCTTGATATCGATCCCACTGGGATAAGCAGAACTACAACTAAGATTTTAGAAAAGCAATACTTTAATCACAACAACGAAGTTCAATTTGTTTATCTGTCATCTATTAGGCAATTGAAATAATTATGTAATTTTAATAACTATTAAATAACTAATGATACTAATGAAGAAGGCAATTGAAATAAATATGTAATTTTAATAACTCTTAAATAACTAATTATACCAATGAAGGTTCTTTAGAAAAGCAATACTTTAATTGCAACAACGAAGTTCAATTTGTTTATCTGTCACTAATAGAAAATTAAAATATATGTAATTTTAATAACTATTAAATAACTAATTATACTAATGAAGGTTCAAATGTGATATTAAATATATAAGAAAGTATCCTTCTCCTTGTCAAGAAATTATAGTGAATGGATAAAGTGAATTAGTTCAATTTATATTGTGCCAAATAGGAGCATACTTATTCTTTACCCTTTAGTCTAGGCATAAAGAACATTGACTAATCCTACGCTTGTTCACTGAATCTGCGGCTAGGCTGGGAGGATACCGGCTCTCAATTCGGAGATCCCACGTTCCCATCACCTGAGGGCAAACATCTACACTTCATCACCTAAACGATAAGACCGAATTGGGGATTTTAGTCTGTCACTCTAAAATCTCCAATTCTACGCCTGATAATTTTATTTCTACGCCCGGATAATTTTATTTCCCTATTTATTTGCACCCAACTTCTAAGGGTTTTAACCTCTCTGAATCTTGGATGTAATCTTCACTTCAGTTGTAAAACTCAAAATATTTTAACAAATCAATTGGCCAGATTGAAAGTAAATTAAGGTTGAAGTANTTTTTCCTTTTTCAAGTGAGGATTACTATATCTGGATATCCTTTAATGATTTTGAACATCACCTTTCTTTCCTAAATTTGAAACTCAAAGTATTCCCTTACCTTATAAATATTTCATAGTTTCATTGAACCCCAATTTTTTCTTCTCAAATGAATTTCCAGATTCTTAATACTTCAAAATATAGTTTTCTTTACTTTAAATAATTAACTATAGTCTTATTCTCTTATACTAAATATCTTAAGTTACAAAATTAATTTTTATTACAAAAATATTTCTTTAAATCTACCATAATATTTAATAAGCTATAAAATATAGTTATCTGAATTAAAAAATTCACTACATAAAATCATATTAATAATTTTTGAAAATATTGAAATAGAGGGCATCTAATAGTTAATTTTTTTCTTCTCTCCCCCAAACTTAAATTTTTCAATATAAAATAATACAGGTGGAAAGAAAAACTCTAAATATAAATCATACCTCAGTATTTTAGGCATTTTCATTATTCTGAAATTTTTGCAAGCCTTCTCAAAATTTCTAATTCACCTGGTCTATAATATTAGGAGCTTTCTACACATATAAATCATTAAGGAAATTTCTGGATAATGAACTTTTGAAATAAGAATAAAACTAAAATATTAAACAAGCACAACATTTCTTAATACAACTACAATACTAAACAAAAAAATCACAATTAAAATATGAAATAAAAATCACATTAAATTCCAAAATACCACTCAACATCTATTATACTACACATACAAATTTAACTATAACACTAACTTTATAACAAAAATTAAAAATTATCCAAGTGCAACATAATAATAAAAATGAAAGTCCAAATACACATAAGCATCTATTTCTATTACAAAAGATCACAGAAATAGAAGTACAAGTACAAGTACATAAATTCTATCAAATAGCAAAATCTCAAACTATGTCTTTATCTCCTTGATCAGCAAGTGGATCGGGTTGATATTGAGTATATCAGGGTCACTCAAGAAAAGTAACATCAGGCTCAACTCTGTAGTGTCAGGCTTGAGCTTCGTAGTAAGCTACTTTAAAATTTAAATGCCTCCGAAGGTACTCACTATCATAATGATGTCAACGTTCTAAACCTCCAATCCTTTCATTTATTAATTCTATGCTCATCTGATGTAAGTTCAACCCATTCATTAAATCAGTCAGAGTAGGGGAACTAGAAAGTGGAAGGTCATAACTTGTTGAAGGGACATCTCTACTAGTAGAAGGCTCTTGACTCCTTCTAGTTCTCCATTTCTCATGGGATTCATAAGTTTTTAAATTGGCTTTGCTAATGGGTTTCATAGGGTAAACGCATTCTTCATCTCCAGTTTCCATTCCAGAAGGTTGGCAAAGTGCATAAATAAGGCCAGGATGGCCTAGACCTCCACTTGTCTCACTCTTTTCCATAGTCAATATATTCTTAAAAATAATTCCCCCCACATTTATAGTTCAATTATACTGAATACAGAAATTCAGAATAGCTCTATCTCTAGTTATCTCACCATGGTGATAAGTTGGTAACAGAGTAGAAGAAATAAAATAGTGCCACACCTTAGATGTGGCATTCAACATGGAAGCAAAAAAAATTACCCATTCTTGCTGCTTTATCTACCATGCTCCTTTCCCATCAGTGAGAAAGTTAATCAAATCATTCAGAGGGCCTTCCATTGTACTAAATGATTCATATTGGTAGCTATAAGAGTCTGGGACTTTGTAAGAGGTGTTGATGCGGGCGGCAGTAAATTCAATAGGAAATCCCCGCACTTGAACGATTCCATCTTCAGATATGAATATGTTGGCATAGAACTCCTTCACAACATTTGCATCAACTTTATTGGTGGTGTAACAAAAGTTTTCTCACCTCCACTCGGCAATAACTCGTTCAATTTCTCCTCCCAGACTCTCAAAAACTCGATCTTGTATACACTTCTTTCCTTTAAATACTGAAGTAAATCTTGATTGAGCTTTTGCATTGAAAAAGAGAGAGTCGTTGAACTCAATTTGTCTCTTTTAATGTGGAGCCATTTCAATCTAACCAAATTATATAAAAATTCTAAATTTTACTTCAAATATGCAAATAATGGCTTCTAATAGTAGTTCTAAGATTTTAACACTAAGATCCATGAATTTCTTCCCAAATTTTCTTCACATTCTCAAATTTTTTGGATCTCCTCAATGCAGAAGAAATCCATGGTAAAATCAAATATTTTTAGTTTGGAGTGAAGCTCTTACCTAGAGATGATCAAATCCGGTGTCAAAAAGCCTTGAAATCGCCTCCCAATCCGAGATTTCTAAAGTCGGTCAAAAATTACATTTTTAGGAGGAAGGGGATGATGAATAGTGGCGGTTGACTGGTCAAAATCGTGGTTAAAGGCATTTTTTTGCGAGCTCGCCGTCAGCGGGGTCAATGGCACAGTCAGCGCGCTTTATTGAAATTTAAACAGAACTCTCAGGAAAAATCTGTCATCGGCGGCATCGAGGGCACTGTCGGTGGGCTCTACTGATTTTGGTTCAAATCCCAGATTCTTGCGATTTCGATAAATTTCAAGCCTTAACGACATCCTTTCAATCATTATAGACATAATTTTAAGTGACTAAATAATGTACCTATCACAAATAAAATTTCATAACACAAAACATCACTTATATATATAAATTCCTAGGGGTACAATATACGTTACATAACACACCTAAGTTTGGTATTTTCTTAACCTCAACACATTAATTCAGGTTGCAATCCAAGCCACAACACTTAAAATGCTGAAAACAAAACATCTTATGCTTAGTCTCAACTATGCAGAGATCTAAAAGCATAATTCTAAAGCAAAGCAAATGCAAAGTTCAAATCACATAGATAGACAGACATGTAGTAATATAAATCTACTATTAATCAGATTCAGTACTAGATTCTCCTCTGAGATCAGCCATTGATTGCACATGAATGAAGAGGTTGTAGAAGGGTAGAATGAAAATTTAATCCTCTTCTATCAATTTCATCCTCCTCATCAGCCGTATCAAACTATCTTCTAAATGTCCAGAGTGCTCAAAATGTTTTTTCATCCTCCAGTCTAGATGATCAAAGAAATCAGGATATTATTAATTGCATGATTAATCATATTCATGACATTTTGAACCTCCTTCTCCAATTTCTTGATTTAGTGCATGATCACCAGAGACTTGTCAGGACCTTCTGTTCTTTGGGGCACTGAAATTTGAGGTAAGCACCTTACCACTTCTATGTCCTTCTTCAGCAGGAGATTATGGCTTTCTTTGCTCCTAATAGATGATATCTTGAAAATGAAAGGCTTGAGGGGACCATTTGTATGTCTTCTGTGCTTTGTGGAGGAGGAGACCTTGGATCACCTCTTCTTTAATTGCAACCTCTCTCAAAAAGTTTGGACTGAGTTATTGCCCAAGTTTAAAATATATACAATGAATCTCAGCTGGAGCAACTTCTTCAACTGCTGGGAAGAGTGGAAACAGATCAATTTATAGGTTATTCCTTGTATAGTGGCTTGGTTTATATGGATGTGCAGAAATAGTGTTAAATATGAAGGTTCTACCCCTCTTGTTAAAGCTGTAACAACTCATTGCACATCTTACCTACAAAAATTCATCAAATATCATAGGTTCCCTAATATCTTCAGGAATTGGGTTCCTCAGGCTGGTATTCAGTATAATTTTAGTTTCTCTTTGATTGAATGGGCTCCTCCTGATGATGGCTGGTTGAAAGCTAATATTGATGGAAGTTTTCTAAAAGGATCTGCTGGTTGTGGTGGGTTTTTCAGAAACTCCCTTGGTCACCATGTTCTCCATTTCTCCTCACCAACTTGGGCTCTAGATGCTGCAGAAACTGAAATGATTGTTATTTATTGGGCTCTTAAAATTGATGTCCAATGTAATATGGGACCTTTAATCATTTAAACTGACTCCAATGTTTGTACCAAATTTTTGTAGCTTTAGGAAGACCCCCCTTGGCACATTGGAAGATGCATAAGGAAAATTCAAAGGAACTTTGGTAGCTACACTGTTAAATTTCAGTATATCAACAAGAAAGGTAATGGGCCTGCTCACCTTTTGGCCACTATTGGTAGATGTTCTGAACAAATTATTGTGGCAAATTTACCTTCCCCAGATTTAGCTTATCTGCTGCATGGAGATAATTTATGCATTCCTCAAGTTAACACATTCTAAAGAGGAACTATTTGTGGTCACATTTTCTGAACTTGGTGGTTGTTTTAATTTGTTGGCACCTTGCCTCTTCCCATTTTGGGTTTTCCTTATGTTGTTGGGAACCTTATGCTTCCTTTGTTTTGTTTTTTTCTTAAAGCCCTTGGGGCTAATTGTTGTCTTTTTGTTGTGAATGGACTGATGATTCCTATATTGATTCATCAAGCCATCTAGTGACCCTTAACCTTATATTTATATATATACATATATATAGATATATACATCTCTATATGTATACATGTATAGATGTATATATCTCTATATGTATAGATGTATAGATGTATATATCTCTATATGTATAGATGTATAGATGTACATATGTACAGATGTATAGATGTACNTGAATTTCTTCCCAAATTTTCTTCACATTCTCAAATTTTTTGGATCTCCTCAATGTGGAAGAAATCCATGATAAAATCAAATATTTTTAGTTTGGAGTGAAGCTCTTACCTAAAGATGATCAAATCCGGTGTCAAAAAGCCTTGAAATCGCCTCCCAATCCAAGATTTCTCAAGCCCTAGGTCGAAAATTACATTTTTAAAAGGAAGGGGATGATGAATAGTGGTGGTTGATTGGTTAAAATCGTGGTTAAAGGTGTTTTTTTGCAAGCTCGCCGTCAGCGGGGTCAATGGCACAGTCAACGTGCTTGATTGAAATTTAAACAGAACTCTCAGGAAAAATCTGACGTCGACGGCATCGAGGGCACCGTCGGCGGGCTCTACTGATTTTGGTTCAAATCCCAGATTTNACTATAGATGATCAAATCCGGTGTCAAAAAGCCTTGAAATTGCCTCCCAATCCAAGAACTTTCAAGCCCTAGGTCGAAAATCGCATTTTTAAGAGGAAGGGGATGATGAATAGTGGTGGTTGACTGGTCAAAATCACGGTTAAAGGTGTTTTTTGTGAGCTCACAGTCGGCGGGGTCGATGGCGCTATCGGCGCGCTCAATTGGAATTTAAATCCTAAGTCTCGGGAAAATCTCGTCGTCGGCGGTGTCGAGGGCGTCGTCGACGGGCTCTATTGACTTTGTCAAAATTCCAGATTTTTGCGATTTCAATCAATTCCAAGCCTAAATGACATCTGTTTAATCATTATAGACATAATTTTAAGTGACTAAATGATGTACTTAGCACATATAAACTTTCACAATACAAAACATCACATTTATATATAAATTCCAAGGGGTACATTATACGTTACATAACACACCTAAGTTCAANATTTTTGCGATTTCGATAAATTTCAAGCCTTAACGACATCCTTTCAATCATTATAGACATAATTTTAAGTGAGTAAATGATGTACTTATCACAAATAAACTTTCATAACACAAAACATCACTTTTATATATAAATTCCTAGGGGTACAATATATGTTATATAACACACCTAAGTTTGGTATTTTCTTAACCTCAACACATTAATTCAGGTCGCAATCCAAGCCACAACACTTAAAATGCTGAAAATAAAATATCCTATGCTTAGTCTCAACTATACAGAGATCTAAAAGCATAATTCTAAGGCAAAGCAAATGCAAAGTTCAAATCACATAGATAGACAGACATGCAGTAATATAAATCTACTATTCATCAGATTCAGTACTAGATTCTCCTCTGAGATCAGCCATTGATTGCACATGAATGAAGAGGTTGTAGAAGGGTCAGAATGAAAATTTTTCAGTAGAATCCTCTTCTATTAATTTCATCCTCCTCATCAATCAATCAAACTATCTTCTAAATGTCCAGAGTGCTCAAAATGTTCTTTCATCCTCCAGTCTAGATGATCAAAGAAATCAAAGATATTATTAATCACATACATGACATTTTGTACCTCCTTCTCCAATTTCTTGATTCAGTGCAAGATCACCAGA
Source organism: Phalaenopsis hybrid cultivar (assembly GCA_002079205.1). Taxonomy (NCBI): domain Eukaryota; kingdom Viridiplantae; phylum Streptophyta; class Magnoliopsida; order Asparagales; family Orchidaceae; genus Phalaenopsis; species Phalaenopsis hybrid cultivar. Next base: position 48,588 of record JXCR01128802.1, on the reverse strand, counting down.
TACTTGTCAGGACCTTCTATTCTTTGGGGCACTGAAATTTGGGGGAAACACCTTACCACTTCTATGTCCTTCTTCAGCTGGAGATTATGGCTTTCTTTGCTCCCAATAGATGATATCTTGAAAATGAAAGGCCTGAGGGGACCATCTGTATGTCTTCTGTGCTTTGTGGAGGAGGAGACCTTGGATCACCTCTTCTTTAATTGCAACCTCTCTCAAAAAGTTTGGACTGAGTTATTGCCCAAGTTTAAAATAGATACAATGAATCTCAGCTGGAGCTACTTCTTCAACTTCTGGGAAGAGTGGAAACAGATCAATTTACAGGTTATTCCATGTACAGTGGCTTGGTTTATATGGATGTGCAGAAATAGTGTTAAATATGAAGGTTCTACCCCTCTTGTTAAAGCTGTAACTACTCATTGCACATCTTAACTAAAAAAATCATCAAATATCATAGGTTCCCTAATATCTTCAGGAATTGGGTTCCTCAGGCTGGTATTCAGTATAATTTCAGTTTCTCTTTGATTGAATGGGCTCCTCCTAATGGCTGGTTGAAAGCTAATATTGATGGAAGCTTTCTTAAAGGATCTGTTGGTTGTGGTGGACNATATATATATATATATATATATATATATATATATATATATATATATATATATATATATATATGTAAGTTAAATGTCCCTCTGAAGCGGGCGACTGGATTCTGATTCTGACGATCGATAGTTTCCACAAAACTTCCCCCTAAAAATTGTGCCGACAACAGACGTTCTTAGAATAGAGCTCAACGAATTTGAAAATGAATTTTAGTTGAGCTGGAGTTTCCATGTGGGACTTCCCAACTTAATAAAAATATTTTAAATCAAAATTTTAAGAATTTTCATTAGAGATAAAATGACTCAAATTTCGTTATTTTGTCTGCTTTGTTTGTTTTGATTATTTTGTATCGTGGGCAACATAGATTTGGATAAATGAAGGAACTAGTTTGAGAGGAAAACACAAGGACTCAAATCCAATTCAAAGGCTCATCGATGGTAACATTGCTACATTGGCGAGAAAAGCGAAGAGACCCATATCCAACCCAAGTGGTAGCGAAGGAATAGAATTTTGTGACCCATTTAAGGGGCCTTATACCTATCTTACTTACCATCTATTTTAAATATTGAGTGCTGAGAAAAGAGTCAAATGTCGTGATCCATTTAAGGGGGTCTTATACATCTCTGGAATGGTGAGTGCTAAGAAATGAGTCGGATGTCGTGATCCATTTAAGGGGTCCTTATACTGCTCCAGAATGTTAAGTGCTAAGAAAGGAGTCAGATGACGTGTTCCATTTAAGGAGACCTTACACCTATCTTGATTGTTGAGTGTTGAGAAAGGAGTTGGATGTCATGATCCATTTAAGGGTTCCTTATACCTGTCTCAATTGCTGAGTGTTGAGAAAGGAGTAGGATGTTGTGATCCATTTAAAGGGCCTTATATCGATCTGGAATGTTGAGTGTTGAGAAAAGAGTTAGTTGTCGTGATCCATTTAAGGGGGCCTTATACTAATCTAGAATGTTAAATGCTGAGAAAGGAGTTAGATGTTGTGATCCATTTAAGGGGGCCTTGTACCGCTCAAGAATGTTGAGTGCTGAGAAAGGAGTCAGATGTTGTGATTCATTTAAGGAGGCCTTTTACTGCTTTGAAATGCTGAGTAATGAGGAAGGTGTCGGATGTTGTGTTCCATTTAAGTGGTCCTTAAAGCGCTCTAGAATACTGAGTGTTGAGAAATGAGTTAGATGTCATGATTCATTTAAGGGGACCTTATACCACTCTGAAATGCTAAGTGCTATAAAATGAGTCGGATGTTGTTATCCATTTAAGAGAGCCTTATATCTCTTTAGAATGATGAGTAGAACTTCTGAATGTCGATAATTTGTGAAGAATGAAAGTGTTATGAAAATGTGATGGTTTGCGGAATTACAAAAACTCATGAAGTTTGATATTTATGAAGGTGATAAAATTTATGGAATTTGTGCAAGTGTAGAGTCTTGCGGTGTTTGATGTTGAATTTTATGGAAATTATCAAATCATGAGGATGTTTGGATTTTGAAAATCGTGAAAAATGCAGAGTCTTATTAAGTTAAGTTGTTTATTTATTTGTCAAATTTTCTTATCATTTCATTTTTAGATTTGAAATTATCTTAGTTTTAAATCCTTGTTGACATTATTTTACAAGTTGTGTATTACATATCTTTTGTAACGTTCCTTGTCCATTAGTACTTGCACAACTAAATCAAAATTCAGTTTAATGGTTTTATATCAATCACACAATGTGGCAAACTTAGAACATGCTAACTTACACTGAATTATTGAAGTCAAAGTGATCTTTATTGATGTTTTTCTATAGAATTAAATGTTATAGATTACAATCCTGATAACAACATCTTTAATAGAAGGCATTTTGCATGTTTTTTATTACAAATGCAAGAAATGTAGTTTGGGAGAAATGAAGCAAAAATAGTTCAATTCGAAGTCAAATGGTGCAAGGAAAAAAATTCTGACATAGAGCATTTTGGTATGTTTTTATTATGCTTAATTTCATTTACATATATCATATATTTTTGAAATAAATTGCACTTTAAAGAAAGGTTATATTCATGTTTATCTTATAGGTATAACACGTGGAGTGGAGTGGATTGTAGCTGAAACGGGGCGAAAAAGAGTGAAATAGAAGAAAAATGGGGTGTTGCGTAATATATCCTTTGCTTCATTAACATAACTTAAGTGGAAATAATTTTTATAAATATGTGTTGAGTAATATATCCTTTGCTTCATTAACATAACTTAAGTGGAAATATCTTATATTAAAATCTAAGTGAAACTAAGACTCGGGAGAATGGTCATCATGAAGCTTGAGTGCACTCATATTGTCCGGTTAGCCATGGTGAAGTAGTTTAGGCGGCAATGCAACTTTAAGGAAATATAATTCATGATCTATTTCTATTAGAAGCTTCTAGGTGACAACTAGTTGTGTAAAAATAATAGAATACTAAGAGTACCTTTACACTCGAAAGACGGTAGGTAGACATATGTTCCTTGTTGACATATAACTTATTATATAATTATATTAATTTTCTTACTCCTTATGCCATCATCTTCATTTTGCTTTTCTTTTGCAATGAAATGGATGCATGTTTAGGAATTCTCATTTGCCTAGAAATTCTCCAATTTTATTAATATGATGATATTTTTACTAGCTCTTAATTTACTTTGCAAACTAGTCATTTGTTTGGTTAAAATTTGTTGCTAAACATAATGACCTGAGAGGCTATAATTTCACTCAACTAGTGAGTACCATATTAACTAACCCTTATAATAGAGTGAATAGTGATACACCTAAAACTTATAATGTTTTTAGACATATTTTTATACCTATTTTTGAGATATTGCGTTTTAATGGAAGGTATTTGTGTGTTTTTCTTTCAGGTACAAGTAAAAAAGATGAAAAATGCTAAAATGAGTGAAAAAGGGTCAAATTTGGAGCAAAAATGCAAAAGGTATTTCTGGCGCCTAAGTGCCGGTGAAACGGAGAAGGTCACGCCTAACCACCAATGATAGTTACTTGACGAGTTAATACATTTTGAAGAATTTTGAAGGAACAATTGAGGCACCTATTGGCAAAAATGGGTGGTTATAACCACCAAAGACAAAAATATAATTAAAGAACTTGTGAAAGGAGGCATCCATCGGTAAATATATCGAATCAGGATACATTTTGATAAGATACCAAGGAACCTCTTGAAAAATTATAAAAGGAGTTGAGACTTTTTGAAAGGGGGTCCTGAAAAATCCTAAGAAGTTTTGAAAAGTTCTTAAACAAGTTCTGGAAGAAGCTTTTGGAGAAAATTTTAGACACTAAAAATTTATTTTCCTTTTGTTTATAGTTTTAATTTGAGATTTAAGAGTGTTGTAAGAGAAAAGAGATTCAAAGGAACTTCAAAAATTTTGTGGAGGATTTGACATAAGTTTTTATTNTCACATTTTGGTCCTTTTTGCTCCAAATTCGCTCCTTTTTGCATCTTTTTGCTCCAATGACCCTATTTCATCTTTCATACAACAAAACATCAAAAAGNCAATATTAAGTCACTTAGAATATTCAAATGATAGGAACTTCATGAGAACACCACTAGTAAAAGATCTATTCCGTAAATATAAGTTCAAGTATTTAAGTTTTCCCTTTAACGTAGGTCCAGTGAAGCCAATTTTTGATTAGGCATATCCTCAAGCTTCTCCTCACTTCCATAAATTTTTTTCTTTCTTTTCTCTTTTTCATTTGGATTGCTTTCAATCCTATATATATTTATTTTCTTTTCAGGGGTTGTTCCTTTCTTTTTCCTTTTTCAAGTGAGGATTACTATATCTGGATAGCCTTTAATGATTTTGAATATCACCTTTCTTTCCTAAATTTAAAACTCAAAGTATTCCCTTACCTTATAAATATGTTTTTACATCATTGAACCCCAATCTTTTCTTCTCAAATGAATTTCCAGATTCTTAATACTTTAAAGTATAGTTTTCTTTACTTTAAATAGTTAACTGTAGTCTTATTCTCTTGTACTAAATATCTTAAGTTACAAAATTAATTTTTATTACAAAAATATTTCTTTAAATCTACCATAATATTTAAATAACTATAAAATATAGTTATCTGAATTAAATTCACTACATAAAATCATATTAATAATTTTTGAAAATATTGAAATAGAGGACATCTAATAGTTAATCTTTTTCTTCTCTCCCCAAAACTTAAATTTTTCAATATAAAATAATACAGGTAGAAAGAAAAACTCTAAATATAAATCACACCTCAGTGTTTTAGGTATTTTCATCATTCTGAAATTTTTGCAGGCCTTCTCAAAATTTCTACTTCACTTGGTCTCTAATATTAGAAGCTTTCTACACATATAAATTATTAAGGAAATTTCTTGGTAATGAAATTTTGAAATAAGAATAAAACTAAAATATTAAACAAGCACAACATTTCTTAATACAACTACAATACTAAACAAAACAATCACAATTAAAATGTGAAATAAAAATCACATTACATTCCAAAAGGCTACTCAACATCTATTATACTACACATACAAATTTAACTATAACACTAACTTTATAACAAAAATTAAAAATTATCCAAGCGCAACATAACAATAAAAATGAAAGTCCAAATACACATAAATAGAAGTACAAGTACAAGTACATAAATTCTATAAAATATCAAAATCTCAAACTATGTCTTTATCTCCTTGATCAGCAAGTGGATCGGGCTGATACTGAGTATATCGGGGTCACTCAGGAAAAGTAACATCAGGCTCACCTCTGTAGTGTCGAGCTTGAGCTTCGTAGTAAGCTACTTTAAATTTTGAATGCCTCTGAAGGCACTCACTATCATAATGATGTCAACATTCTAAACCTCCAATCCTTTCATTTATTAATTCTATGTTATTCTGATGCAAGGTCAACCCATTCATTAAATTAGTCAGAGGAACTAGAAGGTGGAAGGTCATAACTTGGTGAAGGGACATCTCTACTAGTAGAAGGCTCTTGACTCCTACTTCCAGTTCTCCGTTTCTCATGGGATTCATAAGTTTTCAAATTGGATTTACTAATGGGTTTCATAGGGTAAACCCATTCTTCATCTCCAGTTTCCACTCCAGAAGGTTTGCAAAGTGCATAAATAAGGTCAGGATGTCCTAGACCTCCACTTGTCTCACTCTTTGCCATAGTCAATATATTCTTAAAAATAATTCCCCCCAAATTTATAGTTCAATTATACTGAATACAGAAATCCAGAATAGCTCTATCTCTAGTTACCTCACCATGGTGATAAGTTGGTAACATAGTAGAAGAAATAAAATAGTGCCACGCCTTAGAGGTGGCATTCAACATGGAAGCAGAAAAATTTACCCATTCTTGCTGCTTTATCTTCCATGCTTCTTTCCCATCAGTGAGAAAGTTAATCAAATCATTTAGAGGGCCTTCCATCATACTAAAGGATTCATATTGGCAGCTATAAGAGTTTAAGACTTTGTAAGAGGTGTTGATGCGGGTGTCAGTAAATTCAACAGGACATCCCCGCACTTGAACGATTCCATCTTCAGAATCGAATATGTTGGCATAGAACTCCTTCACAACATTTGCATCAACTTTATTGGTGGTGTAACAAAAGTTTTTCCACCTCCACTCAGCAATAACTCGTTCAATTTCTCCTCCCGGACTCTCAAAAACTCGATCTTGTATACACTTCTTTCCTTTAAATACTAAAGTAAATCTTGATTGAGCTTTTGCATTGACAAAGAGAGAGTCGTCGAACTCAATTCATCTCTTTTAATGTGGAGTCATTTCAATCTTATCAAATTATAGAAAAATTCCAAAATTTACTTCAAATATGCAAATAATGGCTTCTAATAGTAATTCTAATATTTCAACACTAAGATCCATGAATTTCTTCCCAAATTTTCTTCACATTCTCAAATTTTTTGGATCTCCTCAATGTGGAAGAAATCCATGATAAAATCAAATATTTTTAGTTTGGAGTGAAGCTCTTACCTAAAGATGATCAAATCCGGTGTCAAAAAGCCTTGAAATCGCCTCCCAATCCAAGATTTCTCAAGCCCTAGGTCGAAAATTACATTTTTAAAAGGAAGGGGATGATGAATAGTGGTGGTTGATTGGTTAAAATCGTGGTTAAAGGTGTTTTTTTGCAAGCTCGCCGTCAGCGGGGTCAATGGCACAGTCAACGTGCTTGATTGAAATTTAAACAGAACTCTCAGGAAAAATCTGACGTCGACGGCATCGAGGGCACCGTCGGCGGGCTCTACTGATTTTGGTTCAAATCCCAGATTTTTGCGATTTCGATAAATTTCAAGCCTTAACGACATCCTTTCAATCATTATAGACATAATTTTAAGTGAGTAAATGATGTACTTATCACAAATAAACTTTCATAACACAAAACATCACTTTTATATATAAATTCCTAGGGGTACAATATATGTTATATAACACACCTAAGTTTGGTATTTTCTTAACCTCAACACATTAATTCAGGTCGCAATCCAAGCCACAACACTTAAAATGCTGAAAATAAAATATCCTATGCTTAGTCTCAACTATACAGAGATCTAAAAGCATAATTCTAAGGCAAAGCAAATGCAAAGTTCAAATCACATAGATAGACAGACATGCAGTAATATAAATCTACTATTCATCAGATTCAGTACTAGATTCTCCTCTGAGATCAGCCATTGATTGCACATGAATGAAGAGGTTGTAGAAGGGTCAGAATGAAAATTTTTCAGTAGAATCCTCTTCTATTAATTTCATCCTCCTCATCAGTCGTATCAAACTATCTTCTAAATGTCCAGAGTGCTCAAAATGTTCTTTCATCCTCCAGTCTAGATGATCAAAGAAATCAAAGATATTATTAATCACATACATGACATTTTGTACCTCCTTCTCCAATTTCTTGATTCAGTGCAAGATCACCAGATACTTGTCAGGACCTTCTATTCTTTGGGGCACTGAAATTTGGGGGAAACACCTTACCACTTCTATGTCCTTCTTCAGCTGGAGATTATGGCTTTCTTTGCTCCCAATAGATGATATCTTGAAAATGAAAGGCCTGAGGGGACCATCTGTATGTCTTCTGTGCTTTGTGGAGGAGGAGACCTTGGATCACCTCTTCTTTAATTGCAACCTCTCTCAAAAAGTTTGGACTGAGTTATTGCCCAAGTTTAAAATAGATACAATGAATCTCAGCTGGAGC
>JXCR01128802.1:2937-39734 GCA_002079205.1 Phalaenopsis hybrid cultivar | reverse complement strand
TATATATATATATATGTAAGTTAAATGTCCCTCCGAGACGGGCGACTGGATTCTGATTCCGACGATCGATAGCTTCCACAAAACTTCCCCCTAAAAATTGTGTCGACAACAGACGTTCTTAGAATAGAGATCAGCGAATTTGAAAATGAATTTTAGTTGAGCTGGAGTTTCCACGTGGGACTTCCCAACTCAATAAAAAGATTTTAAATTAAAATTTTAAGAATTTTCATTAGAGATAAAATGACTCAAATTTTGTTATTTTGTCTGCTTTGTTTGTTTTGATTATTTTGTATCGTGGGCAACATAGATTTGGATAAATGAAGGAACTAGTTTGAGAGGAAAACACAGGACTCAAATCCAATTCAAAGGCTCATCGATGGTAACATTGCTAAATTGGCGAGAAAAGTGAAGAGACCCATATGCAACCCAAGTGGTAGCAAAGGAATAGAATTTTGTGACCCATTTATGGTGGCCTTATACCTATCTTACTTACCATCTATTTTAAATGTTGAGTGTTGAGAAGTGAGTAAGATGTCGTGATCCATTTAAGGGGGTCTTATACCGCTGTGGAATGGTGAGTGCTAAGAAATGAGTTGGATGTCCTGATCCATTTAAGGGGTCCTTATACTGCTCCAGAATGTTGAGTGCTAAGAGAGGAGTCAGATGACGTGTTCCATTTAAGGAGACCTTACACCTATCTTGATTGTTGAGTGTTGAGAAAGGAGTTGGATGTCATGATCCATTTAAGGGTTCCTTATACCTGTCTCAATTGCTGAGTGTTGAGAAAGGAGTAGGATGTTGTGATCCATTTAAAGGGCCTTATATCGATCTGGAATGTTGAGTGTTGAGAAAAGAGTTAGTTGTCGTGATCCATTTAAGGGGGCCTTATACTAATCTAGAATGTTAAATGCTGAGAAAGGAGTTAGATGTTGTGATCCATTTAAGGGGGCCTCATACCGCTCAAGAATGTTGAGTGCTGAGAAAGGAGTCAAATGTTGTGATTCATTTAAGGAGGCCTTATACTGCTCTGAAATGCTGAGTACCGAGGAAGGAGTCTGATGTTGTGTTCCATTTATGGGGTCCTTAAAGCGCTCTAGAATACTGAGCGTTGAGAAATGAGTCAGATGTCATGATTCATTTAAGGGGGCCTTATACCAGTCTGAAATGCTAAGTGCTATAAAATGAGTTGGATGTTGTTATCCATTTAAGAGAGCCTTATATCTCTCTAGAATGTTGAGTAGAACTTCTGAAAGTCGATAATTTGTGAGGAAAGAAAGTGTTATGAAAATGTGATGGTTTGTGGAATTACAAAAACTCGTGAAGTTTGATATTTATGAAGGTGATAAAATTTATGGAATTTGTGAAAGTGTAGAGTCTTGCGGTGTTTGATGTTGAATTTTATGGAAATTATCAAATCATGAGGATGTTTGGATTTTGAAAATTGTGAAAAATGCAGAGTCTTATTAAGTTAAGTTGTTTATTTATTTGTCAAATTTTCTGATCATTTCATTTTTAGATTTAAAATTATCTTAGTTTTAAATCCTTGTTGACATTATTTTAGAAGTTGTTTATTACATGTCTTTTGTATCGTTCCTTGTCCATTAGTACTTGCACAACTAAATCAAAATTCAGTTTAATGGTTTTATATCAATCGCACAATGTGGCAAACTTAGAACATGCTAACTTACACTGAATTATTGAAGTCAAGGTGATCTTTATTGATGTTTTTCTATAGAATTAAATGTTATAGAGTACAATCCTGATAACAACATCTTTAATAGAAGGCATTTTGCATGTTTTTTATTACAGATACAAGAAATGGAGTTTGGGAGAAAATGAAGCAAAAATAGTTCAATTCGAAGTCAAATGGTGCAAGGAAAAAAATTCTGACATAGAGCATTTTGGTATGTTTTTATTATGCTTAATTTCATTTACATATATCATATATTTTTGAAATAAATTGCACTTTAAAGAAATGTTATATTCATGTTTATCTTGTAGGTGTAACACGTGGAGTGGATTGTAGCTGAAACGAGGCAAAAAAGAGTGAAACAGAAGAAAAATGGGGTGTTGCTAGCAGGGTGGCACCCGGGCACCAATCTTGCCCAAAAAATGGTGCCTAGGTGTCATAAACAGTTGTGGAAAAATTTAAAACAACTCAAGGAGTTTATAAAGCACATTTTGGGACTTAGAAAGGCACCTTTTGGCATTTCAAACTCTTAGAAACTCTAAGAACGTTCAGAGGTTGTAGATAGGAGAATGAGATGTAGATTTTTACCTTTTTTGGAGAAATTAGTGAGGGATTTTGAGGGACATGTGTAAGTAATGGTATGAGCATTGCATGGATCAGTGGGAGACTTTGTTGGAGTGATTTTCATCTTTCTTTTAGAGGGAAAAATCTAAGTATTATGTTCTTCTTTATTTTATAATTGTTGTAAACACTTTCTAGCGAATTTGCTTTGATTTAATGAATTTTTCTATTTTTTTATCCATGCTTCATTAGTAGTTTTCTTTACTAGTTTCTTTTGATATGAATAGTGGTAAGAGTAGGAAAATTTGATTTAAGATAAAATATTTTTTATAAATATGTGTTGAGTAATATATCCTTTGCTTCATTAACATAACTTAAGTGGAAATATTTTATATTAAAATCTATTGTAAGTGAAATTAAGACTCGGGAGAATGGTCATCATGCAGCTTGAGTGCACTCATATTGTTCGGTTGGCCATGGTGAAGTAGTTTAGGCGGCAATGCAACTTTAAGGAAATATAATTCATGATCTATTTCTATTTGAAGCTTCTAGGTGACAACTAGTTGTGTAAAAATAATAGAATACTAAGAGTACATTTACACTTGAAAGACGGTAGGTAGACATATGTTCCTTGTTGACATATAATTTATTATATAATTATATTAATTTTCTTACTCCTTATGCCATCATCTTCATTTTGCTTTTCTTTTGCAATGAAATGAATGCATGTTTAAGAATTCTCATTTGCCTAGAAATTCTCCTATTTTATTAATATGATGGTATTTTTACTAGTTTTTAATTTATTTTGGAAACTACTCATTTGTTTGGTTAAAATTTGTTGCTAAACATAATGACCTGAGAGGCTATAATTTCACTCAACTAGTGAGTACCATATTAACTAACCCTTATAATAGAGTGACTGGCTTATTTGTGGTTTTTAAAGATTAGTGTCACTTGAGTTAGTTTTTAAAGATTGAAGTGTCACTTGAAGACAAGTAACATTTTAAGTTTGGGGGATTTTGATACTCCTAAATATATAGTGTAGACCTAGGCTACTAAAGAAATTTCTAGACCTCAACCAAAAGTGAGGTCAACAGGTCGGTGGCAAACTGATACACCTAAATTATATTATGAGACACATTTTTATACCTATTTTTGAGATATTGCGCTTTAATGGAAGGTATTTGTGTGTTTTTCTTTCAGGTACAAGTAAAAAGATGAAAAATGCTAAAATGAGTGAAAAAGGGTCAAATTTGGAGCAAAAATGCAAAAGGTATTTCTGGTGCCTAAGTGCTGGTGAAACGGAGAAGGTCACGCCTAACCGCCAATGATAGTTACTTGACGAGTTAATACATTTTGAAGAATTTTGAAGGAACATTTGAGGCACTTATTGGCAAAAATGGGTGGTTATAACCACCAAAGACAAAAATATAATTAAAGAACTTGTGAAAGGAGGCATCCATTGGTAAATATATCGAATCAGGATACATTTTGATAAGATACCAAGGAACCTCTTGGAAAATTATAAAAGGAGTTGAGACTTTTTGAAAGGTGGTCCTGAAAAATCCTTAGAAGTTTTGAAAAGTTCTTAAAGAAGTTCTGGAAGAAGCTTTTAGAGAAAATTTTAGACACCAAAAATTTATTTTCCTTTTGTTTATAGTTTTAATTTAAGATTTAAGAGTGTTGTAAGAGAAAAGAGATTCAAAAGAACTTCAAAAATTTTGTGGAGGATTTGACATAAGTTTTTATTTTTTTTAAACTACTTTTGGTTTTAATTGAGACTTCTTGTTGATTTGACAATGATTTCTATTTTTAAACTAAAGTGTGGTTTTATTTTCTTCATAGATTATGAGTAGTTTTCTTTATTTTTANGGTTTTAATTGAGACTTCTTGTTGATTTGACAATGATTTCTACTTTTAAACTAAAGTGTGGTTTTGTTTTCTTCATAGATTATCAGTAGTTTTTTTTTTATTTCTTCTTAAAATGATAAGTAATTAAGTGTTGGATGGAAGTTGTGGAGAGTATTGATCTTTAAAGAGACTTCTTAGTGGTTTGGCAATGATTTCTACTTTTAAACTAAAGTGTGGTTTTATTTTCTCAATGTATTCTGAGTAGTTTTCTTTATTTTTCTACTTTTAAACTAAAGTGTGTTTTTTTTTTCTCCATGGATTCTGAGTAGTTTTCTTTATCTTTCTTCTTGAAATTGATAAGTAATTAAAGTGTTGGATGGAAGTTGTGGAGAGTATTAATCTTTAATGTTGGAAGAGGTTGTGATGATTTAATTCCATGCACTTCATTTCCTTCTTGATCTGGCCCATCTAGATGTTAAATTTTTTTGTGAGAGCTTGTATGAATGAGAATATAGTTCATATGATTGAGTATAATAAAATAAAAATATGTCTTTGAAGGGTGTAGAGTCAGAGGACTTTGGAATAACAGACTAAAGCCCCCAACTTGGTTTATTGTCTTAGGTTTTGATACGAGATGTTAGCCTCTAGGTGGAGGGAACCTAGGGAACTCTACAGTGAGAGCTATTATCTTCCCTGCCTAACCGATCTTCAGAATTATTTAAACTTTAAATTAGCCAATGTTCTTCATAGCATCTCTAGTAAGGGTAAGGAATAATATTGCTCCTATTTGGCACAACACAATTTGAATACTTTCACAACATAATTCCTATACTTATTATTGATTCATGATAAGGAGAAAGATACTTTGTATTCAGTGCTTTTCTTTTACATAAACTCAAGTTATCTTTATTACGTTTTTATGTCATTTTTAAACATTAAAAATACCAAAAAAGAGTTTAAATTTCATTCTTGTGATAAAAACTATAGTTTAAGTATTTTTCTTTTTAAAGTAGAAAGTTTGTTACTTTAATTATCGCATACTGTGAACAATATCCGTGGGTTCGATATTTGGGGCTTAATAAAAAATTCCTATATTACTTGATAATGATACATATACTTGTGTAGTATCCCAATATATATTAAGTTAAAAAGTTAAATTCTTATTTTCTCTAGGATCAAATTTTTGGTACTGCTGCAAAATAAGGAAAGATAAGTGAAAAATATAATCAAATACATTGTTATACTGTTGCATATAAACAGTTGGGATCAACGGGCTAGATCCTTAACCAATTTGGTCTTTAGTTCAAAACCTAAGGCCTGTTTAGTCCTATAGAGAGGGTATAGTGGGTAATCTAGAAGTGAGAGGCTAGAATCTACTTAACATAACCATATTAATTAGAAACTTAACCTTATATTAGCCAATAGTCTTTATGCACTCAAGAGAGAGTAAATAATAGGTATGCTCTTATTTATCACTTGTCACATTAAATTCTAAGTATTTCATTCTTACTCATTATCTAGGTTGTGACATGTGAAAGATAGTTTGTAACATCTCAAAATTCTCCAAACCAATTTCACTAGTTAGGATTGTCTTTAGATATTGGTTTTTATTTATGAGAAGTTAATACAAAAAATACCCTTAATCATCATTTCAAGCTAAGACCATACAATAGAAGACTAGAATTATCCTAAGAGATTCTTTCCTCGCTTCTTTGTGGGATTAATACTTTGGTCTTAAAAGAAAACCCTATACTATTTTAAATGATATGTGCACTTGCGTAGTACCCCTAGTGTGTGATCTAAAAATTAAATTCTAAACTCTACAATATATTTGCTTAGCCGCCATAATTAAATTGGTTCAAGTTTTTTGCCATGGAATTAAATACTTGTGTAATTGTTGGTTAGATCAAGTATTTGGTGTCGTCTCTAGAGTTTGAAATTCAAGTAATTACACATATATGCATGCACACATTCTAGGGGGCGCTCAAGTTTTGACACCATTGTCGAGGAGGCTACGGTAAGAACTTTATGAGAATTTTAGTTGCATTTGGAAGACATGGAATTAGAAACTATATTATTATTATCTAGTGTGTTTAGTTATTATGAGTCTATTTATAAGAAATTTCAAAATACCAAAAATATTTTTTAGTGCTTGTAAGTACTGGATATTTGTCCTATTAGTTAAGTCTTTAAATTTGAATGTGTGGTGCAAGAGCTGCAGACCTTGAACCATATGACTCAGAACTAAGGAGAAATTTTAGGAGGATTAGAAAACCCTGAAAAACAAAAATGACAACTAAGTGAAATATTTATAACCTTAAAATTCGTCGAGCTAACAAAGTTAAACCAAGCGCTCCGTGGGAGGCAACCTATGTTTATCTGTGTTAGTATGTTTGTAAGTTGTAATTGTTTCACGTGTTGTGTTTGTTTTAGTGTGTATTGATTAGTTTAATTGATGTCGGTGGATGTTTGGACTGTTAGTGGATTGATTTGATTTTTGTGTGTCGTTGTGGATTAATCAGTTTGATTGATGTTGGTGGATGTTTGGATTGTTTGTGGATTGATTTTATCTTTATGTGTAGCATGAGGGGATGATTCCATAACTTCTCATTATGCCTAGACTTGTATATGTTCTGTTGTAGTAGTTGGATTGATGAGTCTACTATGACTTGGGTCTCAACTGAACTTGAGTTTTATAGGTTACATCTTGAGTTTGTACAGTGACAGTTCCATCTTAATTTTGTTACTTCCTTTCTCTAACCTTGTTTTCATTTGGTAGGATCATGAACCTACTTGATGAGCAACATGTGGATAATCTTACACTATCCTGATAATTATTAGAGGTGCATACTTAAAGGGATATGGTGTTTTCTGAAGTTGGTATTCATGAGCCAATATATCAGGGATAATCATATTCATAGAGTTAGGACTTATAAATATATTTAAAATTACCCAATTGGTTAGTGTAGAGATTCCATTAGAAATCGGAAGTAAGGTAGTGAGATACGATGAGTCAAAGGAAGCGTTAATCTCATTTATCAAGTGTGTTTGTGTTTGTGTTACAATAATATTAAGGACTTGGGGAGCACTTAAATATATATTTCTATGGTGATACCTGTTGTGCTAGTAGAATTTTCTTTAGTTTAATTTAATTTCAGAATGTTTTAGTTAAGATTTACTTTATGTTTTAAATTTTTCTATCCTAATAAATATTTGTAGATGTTTCTGATAGACATTTGTGATAGATAGGATTTCTAAATTATTTTTCTTCCTACTTATATTTTCTGTACTGAATGCTATACATGTTAAAAATCAAGTTCGCGGGAAAGAACAATTTTTAAAACTTAATTTTATTTAATTTCAATAGCATGTATTTAATTTGATATCACTTTTAAAATAACTTGTGGTATGTGGTGTTACCTTTAAGTTACTATAATTTTGATTTTAGGAATGTAGAAAATACTTAGTTAGGATCATATGTGAAGAAATTGTTCTAGAGTTAAGATATTTTGTAGGAAACATTAGGCAAATAATTTTGCTATTTATGGTACAAAGGAGTTGAATATTTGAAAAGCTAAGAATCTTATATTTATACTTTATGAGAATTGACCTTTACTCAAACTTTTTTCAAACTAATACTTACACTTTTAAAAATTAAGAGAATTTTTTTAGTTTTTAACTGTGAAATTCAAAATTATAAAAGATCTATTCAAATATAGTAATTCTCACTTCAAAAAAAAAAAGAAAAAAAGAGTAAGGATTAAAAAGATCCTGAAGGAAAAAAGAAAAAGAAAAAAAAAAGAAAAGAAAAAAAGAGAGTAAAAAAGAAATAAAAAGTGAGGAGAAGCCTAATAAAAAATTGGTTTCACTTGAATCTTTTTAAAGAAGAAAACTTAGAAATAATCCTAAGCTTATTCTTACTTCAAAAAAAAGTTGTGGTCAAAATTGGTATAGAAACGATGCTAAATTTCTATTTTAAACTTTCTAAGAATCTTTAGTTTTACAAGTTTCAAAAACTTCTGAAGCAAATAAAAAATCATAATTCCTAAGTTTAATATGAGATATTCTTACACCCTAGTACGAGTTATATTTGCTAGAATTTCTCATAAGTTAAACTACAACATTTTTGAGACAAAGTTATAGAAAACTCAACTCAAACTTAATACATCAAATAAATAAACTTGGTTTTTAAAGTTATAATGGTACTTAACTAGAAGTAACATTTAAGTTTGGGGGAATTGACATGCCTAAAAATATGCTATTTTTTATAGATATTTTATGCTCATTTTTAATGATGTTGCACTTTAATGGAAGTTATTTTCTATTTATTTGAATAGAGGTGCAAAAAATAGAGTTTTGAAGAAAATGGAGCAAAAATTATGCAATTTGGAGTCAAATGGAGCAAGGAAGAAAATTATAACCTTGTACATTTTGATATTTTTTTTTCTTATGCTTAATTCCCTTTACATTTATCACATGTTTTTGAATGAAATTGCATTTTAAAGAAAGATTATTTTCATGTTTATCTTGTAAGTGAAACACTTGAACAGATTAAAGTTGAAACGGGGCAAAACGGAGCCAAACAGGCGTAAAACGGGGTGCTTCCAGTAGAGTGGAACCTTGGCATCAAAAAGTGGTGCCTATGCAATAGTCTTACCCAGAAAATGGTGCCTAGGCCCTAGAAATGATTGTGGACAAATCTTGTCAGCCTAAGGAGTTTATGAGACACCTTTTGGGACATGAGAAGGCACCTTTCGACATTTCAAAGTCTTGAAAACTCTAAGAACATCCAAAGGTCATAGATAGGAGTAGAAGATGTAGATTTCTACCTTTTCTGGAAAGATTGGTGAGGAATTTTGAGAGATATGTGTAAGGAAGTGTATGAGCATTGCTTCGATCAGCGGGAGACTTTGTTTGAGGGATTTTCATCTTTCTTTTAGAGAGAAAAAACTAATTTTATGCTCTTCATTATTTTATAATTGTTGTAAACTCTTTCTAGTGGATTTCTTTGGTTTAAGAAAGTTTTCTACTTGTTTTATCCATGCTTCGTGAGTAATTTTCATTACCCTTTTTTTTATATGAAGTAGTGGCAGGAGTAGGAAAATTTGTTTTAAGATAGGATAATTTTTATTTCTATATGATAAGTAATATCTCCTGTGCTTCATTGACATAACTTAAGTGCAATATGTTATGTTAAAATTTANCCTCTGGAATTGCAAGTAGCTTTTCTTTTTCCTTCCTGGCTTTGGCCAAAGCTCTTTGTTTTTTTCGGTCTATGACAAGTTTCAAAAACTTTTGAAGCAAATAGAAAATCATGATTCCTAAGTTTAATATGAGATATTCTTACACCCTAGTACGAGGTATATTTGCTAGAATTTCTCATAAGTTAAACTATAACATTTTTGAGACAAAGTTATAGAAAACTCTACTCAAACTTAATACATCAAATAAATAAACTTGGTTTTTAAAGTTATAGTGGTACTTAACGTGATGTAACATTTAAGTTTGGGGGAATTGACATGCCTAAAAATATGCTATTTTTTATAAATATTTTATGCTCATTTTTAATGATGTTGCACTTTAATGGAAGTCATTTTCTATGTATTTGAATACAGGTGCAAAAAATAGAGTTTTGAAGAAAATGGAGCAAAAATTGTGCAATTTGGAGTCAAATGGAGCAAGAAAGAAAATTATAACCTTGTACATTTTGATTTTTTTTCTTATGCTTAATTCCCTTGACATTTATCACATGTTTTTGAATGAAATTGCATTTTAAAGAAAGGTTATTTTCATGTTTATCTTGTAAGTGAAACACTTGAACGGATCAAAGTTGAAACGGGGCAAAACGGAGCCAAACAGGCGTAAAACGGGGTGCTTCCAGTAGAGTGGCACCTTGGCATCAAAAAGTGGTGCCTATGCAATAGTCTTACCCAGAAAATGGCGCTTAGGCCCTAGAAATGGTTGTGGACAAATCTTGCCAGCCTAAGGAGTTTATAAGACACCTTTTGGGACATGAGAAGGCACCTTTCGACATTTCAAACTCTTGAAAACTCTAAGAACATCCAAAGGTCATAGATAGGAGTAGATGATGTAGATTTCTACCTTTTCTGGAAAGATTGGTGAGGAATTTTGAGAGATATGTGTAAGAAAGTGTATGAGCATTGCTTCGATCAGCGGGAGATTTTGTTTGAGGGATTTTTATCTTTCTTTTAGAGGGAAAAAAACTAATTTTATGCTCTTCATTATTTTATAATTGTTGTAAACTCTTTCTAGTGGATTTCTTTGATTTAAGAAAGTTTTCTACTTGTTTTATCCATGCTTCGTGAGTAATTTTCATTACCCTTTTTTTATATGAAGTAGTGGCAGGAGTAGGAAAATTTGTTTTAAGATAGAATAATTTTTTTTCTTATGTGATAAGTAATTTCTCCTTTGCTTCATTGACATAACTTAAGTGCAATATGTTATGTTAAAATTTTTATAAGTGAAACTAAGACTCGGGAGAGTGGTGATCTTACAACTTGAGTCCACTCACATTTTCTGGTTGACTATGGTGAAGTAGTTTAGGCGGCAATGCAACTTTTAGGGAAATATAATTCATGATTTGTTTTTATTATGAGCTTTTAGGTGACAGATAGTCGTTTAAAACTAATAAAATACTAAGTGTACCTATACACTGGAAAAGGGCAGATAGACATATATTACTTGTTGGCACATAATTTATTAAATAATTCTATCAATTCTTTTATTGCTTAAGTCATCATCTTCATTTTACTTTTCTTTTGCAATGAAATGGATGCATGTTTAGGAATTCAAATTTGCTTAGAAATTCTCTTATTTTATTAATGTGATGGTATTTTCATCGGTTCTTAATTTACTTAGCAAACTGGTCATTTGTAATGTTAAAATCTATCACAAAATATAATTACCTGAGAGGGTTATGATTTCACTCAACTAGTGGGTACCACACTAACCGTTAGGATGGAGGGGAGCCAAGTACAAGGGGGAGTGCAAATAGATAAGAGATAAGTTTTTATTGGTGTATAATTGGTGATTCTAGAGTGACAGGCAAGAACCTTAACCAGTTTGGACTTTAGTTTGAAACCTAAGCTCTGGTTAGTCCTATAGAGAGGGCATAGTGAGTAACATGGAAGTGAGAAGCTAGAATCTACTCAGCATAATCATATCAATTAGGAACTTAACTTTAGATTAGTCAATGTTCTTCATGCACTCGATAGAGGGTAAAGAATAGTCATTCTCTTATATGTCAGTGGCCATATTAAATTCTAAGCATTTCATTCTTACGCTTTATCTAGGTTGTCGCATGTGAAAGGTTGTTTGTAACATCTCAAAATTCTCCAAACCAATTTCTCTAGTTAGGATTACATTTAGATATAGGTTTGTATTTAGGAGAAGTTTATTGGAAAACATCATTAATTGTCATTCTAAATTAAGACTTCACATTAATAGACTAGAATTTGAGTAAGAGATTCTTACCTCGCTTCTCTGTGGGATCGATACTCTGGTCTTAAAAGAAAACCTTCCCTACACTACTTTAAATTATATGTGCACAGGCGTAGTCCCCTAGCGTGTGATATATAAATTAATATCTAAACTCTACAACATATTTTTTTACATACTATTTGTCATAAATATATTAGGTCAAGTTTTTTGTCATGAAATTAAATATCTGCATAATTGGAGGTCGGATCAAGTATTTGGTGTCATCTCTAGAGTTCAAAATTGAAGTAATTACACATATATGTACGTGCACATTCTAGGGGATAATCAAATATCCTTTGCTAGGTGATACAATGTGACATACTTACAACACTTCTAAGTGGTGCATTGGAAAGGGGTGGTGTACCTCTAACTAAGAAGAGTTAAACACTAGGTGGATATGTAATTATCTAGCCCTGAACATATGGGTACATATGTATGTGGAAAGTTTCAAGAGTCCAAGTGTAGGTGTTTAAAGAGATGCTACACGCACAATGAAAACCTAGACATCAAGCCAAATATGTTTCAAACATACTAAATTTGGAAGTTTACGCATCAAAGTGTAATTTTTGCATGCACTTTAAATCAAGCCACATGTAATCAAATTAAGCATTTCATGTGTACTTAAATATCAAATTTACATGTCAAAACACTTATTTTTCATGCATAAGTTTAAAGGATACTTTCCATGCTACCTATCAGAAGTTAAATGCTCTTGAAAAATGAACATGACCACATGCATCAAATTAACCTAATTGTTTCGGATCACAAACCAAACCTTCCTATTGATCTCTCATTAGATCTTGGTTTGAATATGAAGAGGTTTACCAACGTTGCATTATGCAAGGCAATAAAATGCTCACCTTTGTTTGCAAGGCTAAACACAAAAGAATTATAACAAAGAGAATCTTTCAGACCTTGGTAGTGAAGATCAAGGGATTCCCATCAATCTCTAGTTTTAGAGTTTCACTTATCCATTCAAGTTAAGCCATCGTGAAAAACAACGAGATTAATATGATCTCGTCTTTGAAATGAATTAGGAAACAAGAGTAGTTTGGATAAAATGCTCAAGGATCATTGGGATCTAAAGAAAAGCTTTCTAAACTAGGGATTCTTATAACATCATTCTAACCTTATAAATCTAACACAAAACCTAAAATGTTACGCTAAGAGAAAGAAAAAATTATAATTTTGAAGAAGTTTCACAAGACCTTGCTCCTCCCACGTTAAGATGATGATGAGACCTTTCTTCTTAAGAAAAGCTCAAGAACTCTTCAAGACAATCACTCTGTCACACTCTTTTTGAAGAGAAAAAGGGAGTAAAAGAGGAATATTAAATAGTAATAAGTGGTGAACGGAAGAAAATAAGAAAAAAAAGTTCCTTCTTTAAGAAAAGCTCCAAGAGAACTCACCTAAGGTTCTCACAAGCTCTCCCTCAAGCTCTCTAAGAATGAACTCTAGAATTTTCCTTTCTATCTCCTTAATCTCAGCTCTCTCTACCCAAAAAAAGTTGGATTTACCCAAATAGGAAAAGTGCTCACCCTTTTTCCCCTTAATTCTCCCTTGTTTTTCGTTTTTAAGCAAGGGATCAATTTAAAAAGAGCTATTCCCCCACATGTAATGTATGCAAGACCCTACTTTTGAGAAACCACACATTTCTCCATGGTCTATAATCAATTTTTTGACTTTAGTGGGTTAATTTGGTCAAACAACTGTCAAAATATCAGAAAATGGTAGCTTCAAGTTGCTATAACTGGGCGCTTAGGCACCATTCGCTTTGTTCTCGGGTGCTTAGGTTAGAATTTGGCACCTGGGCACCTGAACCAGGTGTCTATGCGCCTGAACTATACGCTTAGGCATTAGTCTAGTCTTATAGACCTGATTTCCGTAAAGGTCTGTGGAAGGGTTCTATGAAATCCTTTGACCATGAAAGGCTATATATGAAGAGATATGATCCTCAAACATAACATCAACCATGTGCTAAATAAGAAAGAAAAACTAATGTCAACCAAGGGTGGTCACTTCCGGGCTCAACTACGCCAACTCAGGCCCTGATTTCGTGCTCAAAGTATTAAGTGAATGATTTTATGGATCCCTTTAGCTATTAAAAAGCTATGAATAAAAAATTTAAAANTATAAGAAATGAAAATATAACAGAGTAACATGTCCAAAGATTCAATGAACAATGCAACTAAAATAGTAATTTTATATTTTATGTAATAATCTAACCAATAATTTTCCTAGTATTCAAAATGAAATATAAAAGATAGCTAAATTTGAGCTTATATACAATGTTCGTGATATATGTGAAATCACTCCTTCATCGGTCATAACCCTATGTTTAACGTAGGGTTTGTTTGAGGTAGTTGCATCTACTTAAAGAAGCAGCTGTGAAGCTGCTGAAGAAGAATATGCTATTTAAAAATTTTCGGTGGCTATTACAAAAAAAATGAAAAAATCACTTTTTAACAGCCACAACAGGTAGCAAGTCATAGGGTGTGTTTGGGGCAACTATAAAGGAGTTGGTGCTGATAAGCTAGCTGGATATTTATTTTTTGCAGTTTGAAAATAGTTGATCTGCTACTATTTCTGGAGAAATAAACATTCTGACCCTGTGTAGTAATATTATTTACAACAGAAATGTCATACCAATATATTTTATGCTTTAGAAGCAAAAAATCCACCTCTGAATAATACAAAAAGTAATATATACACCTCACTTAATAGCAAGTATCATAATTACTAAAATAAAGAAAAAAATAATATTTACTAATATGATAATATTACTTTTAAAATGCAGATGATGTATGTCATGAGCTACATCGTCCTCCAAGGATACTATCCATTACCGATCACTATCAGCAGTGGAATCTGTCGGCTTGTTTGCCCGCTGGTAGAAGTCACACTTCTCTGTGATTCTCCACAAACACCTGTGGAGCTATCTCCCGTAGCTATGTGGCTGACGTGATGTCAGGAGAGAACTCTAAAGTCCACAGTGGAATACAAATCCTTGGGAAGTTCCAGAAATCCTCGAGCTCATATTTCCTAAACCATTTTTGTCATAACAAAAGTAGAAATTGATAAAAAAAGGAAATTAATTACAATTTTGTATTGGCATGAGGTCTAAGAAAACTCAATATACCAACCACCGAATTTGTCACTACAAGAAGATATCAGACCTTATAAAAAAGGGTCCTCAGTTGCCTTTAATTGGCATAATACCATGCTCGTGTGTGTCATATGCATATCACCAAAAAAAGCCATTCAGAAAAACCTAAAAAACCACAAAACCAAAAAGAAGAGAGGAACATGATTGCCTTCATTAGAATTTCACATGTGACACTAACTAACAATGATTGACATGTCATCCAAAAAAACCCATAAGGTTAAACGTCTCATCATGGACCTCTCAAACCCACCAAAACAAAAACTAAAGAAATGCAAATAAAAAACCTTACAAATAGTGTAAAAATCCAAACAATCAATATCAAATAAAGATGGAAAGGAAATAAACATAAATTGTATAAAATAAATAAGAATAAATCCATTCAACATCCAACAATGGCATCTGAGCTTCACTCTCTCAATTCATTCATTTCCCCATCATCTTAGCCATTTTGGGTGCAACCTTCTTGTGATTCTACTTCTACTTACAGTATAGATTATCCTATGTGATATTTAAATGCTTCAGGAGGGACGTGCAATTGATCATCGTCAGCCATGCTGAAGTCTTCGTTATTTCACAAATGATGCCATCAAAGATAGTTCTGGAGAGTCATTGTGATCACTACAATATGCAATTGCTTTGAAAATGGATATGTCAACATGTTAGCAGTATGACCCATTTTTTCTTCTGCACTTTAATGTATTTTCAATTACACCACGTAAGGACGAGTTTCTCTAGTTAAAAATTTCTTTGCCCTGAGCAACATTGGCATATCTTTCAAAATTGTGAATGTGATATTTAACATCCAAAAATGGCTTCAGATACCTCCTTTGCAAGAGATACCCAGCGTCAATCAAATAATATTTATGTGTTGTAAATACAATAATTAGTAACAAATTTTAAAAATAGCTGAATATGATTAATAAATGAACAAACCTGGAGGTGGTTCAGAGAAGTTGTGCTTTAAATTTCTTGTCTCAAAAGCAAATATACGACTACATCTACACTGCCTTCCAATCACCCTTACCAAAAGTAAAGCACATATTGAAATCATATACGACCATCATATTTTGTTTTGGTGATCCACACGGCTCAATGAATGTGCCCCTTTCATTATTGGACACATGTGCATCCATGTGTATTCCATCAATCACTCAAATACAATGCTGACAAATTAAAGAAGGTTGTATTAATTACACTGCTCATTTTGATCTCTGAATATAATGAGTAAAAATATTACTTAAAAAATAACATATACNGTATAAAAGTTTCCTAGTTAGAAATTGATGTCTAACCAAATGACCATCTACATAATGGAATGCATATGAGGACACCATTTATATTGATTGACTCTCTAGTTTAATAAATCAAGTTTGTTCAGTATATGATAACTTAATCCTTATAAACTAGGATTAAGCATAGTAAACATAAGCAGGAAACAAATTATGTCAATCATATGGACACAATTCCATATTTCCATTTATATGTAATGCAAGACTTAGAAAACTTAGANGTATAAAAGTTTCCTAGTTAGAAATTGATGTCTAACCAAATGACCATCTACATAATGGAATGCATATGAGGATAACATTTATATTGATTGACTCTCTAGTTTAATAAATCAAGTTTGTTCAATATATGATAACTTAATCCTTATAAACTAGGATTAAGCATAGTAAACATTAGCAGGAAACAAATTATGTCAATCATATGGACACAATTTCATATTTCCATTTATATGTAATGCAAGACTTATAAAAATTAGAAAAACTAAACAGTTAATGTGATTTAACAAAGATCCTAAAAAATGTTGAACTTTATACTTTGAAATTTAGTCTTTAAGATAAAGAATTAGTGAAATTAACTACCAATTTAAACATTTCACATTTATTTGGTAATTTTATTATTTTATATTATGAATGATTAATCATATATGAGTTAAAATAAAAAAAAATATAACTTTTTGGTTTTCCATTTTTAAACATATATACTAAAATATATANACATTTATTTGGTAATTTTATTATTTTATATTATGAATGATTAATCATATATGAGTTAAAATAAAAAAAAATTATAACTTTTTGGTTTTCCATTTTTAAACATATATAGTAAAATATATATTTTTATAAATATATATAATAAAAAATATATTTTTTATAACTAAAGCAAATTCTCAAACAAACTTATAATGTCTTACTAATCCTTTGAAACAACATGAATATCAATATAAAAAAATGACCAGCTAAAGTAATAAATATTTAATCAATGCATGGTCTCACAATCAAACAAAAATACAATTATAAGAAATAAGTATGAATATCTATAAGAAATGAAAATATAACAGAGTAACATGTCCAAAGATTCAATGAACAATGCAACTAAAATAGTAATTTCATATTTTATGTAATAATCTAACCAATAATTTTCATAGTATTCAAAATGAAATATAAAAGATAGTTAAATTTGAGCTTATATACAATGTTCGTGATATATGTGAAATCACTCCTTCTTCATCGGTCATAACCCCATGTTTAACGTAGGGTTTGTTTGAGGTAGTTGCATCTACTTGAAGAAACAACTATGAAGCTGCTGAAGAAGAATATGCTATTTAAAATTTTCTGGTGGCTTTTACCCAAAAAAAATGAAAAAATCACTTTTTAACAGCCACAACAGGTAGCAAGTCATAGGGTATGTTTGGGGCAACTATAAAGGAGTTGGTGCTGATAAGCTAGCTGGATATTTATTTTTTGCAGTTTGAAAATAGTTGATCTGCAACTATTTCTGGAGAAATAAACATTCTGACCCTGTGTAGTAATGTTATTTGCAACAGAAATGTCATACCAATATATTTTATGCTTTATAAGCAAAAAATCCACCTCTGAATAATACAAAAAGTAATATATACACCTCACTTAATAGCGAGTATCATAATTACTAAAATAAAGAAAAAAAATAACATTTACTAATATGATAATATTACTTTTAAAATGCAGATGATGTATGTCACGAGCTACATCGTCCTCCAAAGATACTATCCATTCCCGATCACTATCAGCAGTGGAATCTGTCAGCTTGTTTGCTTGCTGGTAGAAGTCACACTTCTCTGTGATTTTCCACAAACACCTGTGGAGCTATCTCCCGTAGCTATGTAGCTGACGTGATGTCAGGAGAGAACTCTAAAGTTCACAGTAGAATACAAATCCTTGGGAAGTTCCAGAAATCCTTGAGCTCATATTTCCTAAATGCTTTAAAAGACAATCCATTTTTGTCATAACAAAAGTAGAAATTGATAAAAAATGCAATTAATTACAATTTTGTATAGGCATGAGGTCTAAGAAAACTCAATATACCAACCACCGAATTTGTCACTACAGGAAGATATCAGACCTTATAAAAAAGGGTCCTCAGTTGCCTTTAATTGGCATAATACCATGCTCGCGTGTGTCACATATGTATATCACCAAAAAAAGCCATTCAGAAGAACCTAAAAAACCACAAAACCAAAAAGAAGAGAGGAACATGGTTGCCTTCATTAGAATTTCACATGTGACACTAACTAACAATGATTGACATGTCATCCAGAAAAACCCATAAGGTTAAACGTCTCATCATGGACCTCTCAAACCCACCAAAACAAAACTATGGAAATGCAAATAAAAAAAACTCACAAATAGTGTAAAAATCCAAACAATCAATATCAAATAAAGATGGAAAGGAAATAAACATAAATTGTATAAAATAAATAAGAATAAATCCATTCAACATCCAACAATGGCATCTGAGCTTCACTCTCTCAATTCATTCATTTCCCCATCATCTTAGCCATTTTGGGTGCAACCTTCTTGTGATTCTACTTCTACTTACAGTATAGATTATCCTATGTGATATTTAAATGCTTCAGGAGGGACGTGCAATTGATCATCGTCAGCCATGCTGAAGTCTTCGTTATTTCACAAATGATGCCATCGAAGATAGTTGTGGAGAGCTATTGTGATCACTACAATATGCAACTGCTTTGAAAATGGATATGTCAACATGTTAGCAGTATGACCAATTTTTTCTTCTACACTTTAATTTATTTTCAATTACACCACGTAAGGACGAGTTTCTCTAGTTAAAAATTTCTTTCTTGCCCTGAGCAACATTGACATATCTTTCAAAATTGTGAATGTGATATTTAGCATTCGGAAATGGCTTCAGATACCTCCTTTGCATGGGATACCCAACGTCAATCAAATAATATTTATGTGTTGTAAATACAATAATTAGTGATGAATTTTAAAAATAGCTAAATATGATTAATAGTTGAACAAACCTGGAGGTGGTTCAGGGAAGTTGTGCTTTAAATTTTTTGTCTCAAAAGCAAATATACGACTATCATCTACACTGCCTTCCAATCAGCCTTAAGAAAAGTAAAGCACATATTGAAATCATATACGACCATCATATTTTGTTTTGGTGATCCACACCGCTCAATGAATGCGCCCCTTTCATTATTGGACACATGTGTATCCATGTGTATTCCATCAATCACTCCAATACAATGCTGACAAATTAAAGAAGGTTGTGTTAATTACACTGCTCATTTTGACCTCTGAATATAATGAGTAAAAATATTACTTAAAAAATAACATATATTACAGGTCATTTGTAATCTTTATTACAATTCTCTCAAATGTTTAATCCTCTAACTTAAAATTCATTGTTGGAGTTATCTAAAATTTTGGATTCTCTAGCTTGATAATCTTTGATGACAAACTAGCAAGAGCCTTCAACCCCACTGAATAGTATTTGTTGATTGTCTCCGATTAATGTTGAAATTGCTCCATTTCTCCTCTCATTGATTCATTTTATGACAAAATGTAGAGGGATATTGCTAACACATCTCTGTTTGTCATTCTAGAGGAGGAAGTCCATGATTCCTACGTAATTCATCCAAGAGTTCTATAAATATGGCTATTTCATACAAAACATGTTGTTGAATCATGTAAGATGTCTTTCAAATAACTCACTAGCCAATTTATCATCAATGTAAAAAGTTGTCATTCATGGAAACCAATCTACATATGAATTGCAATACTCAAACATCAAACATACTACTGCCACAATTCTCCTTCCGCGTCTCTCTCTTTGTAAATACATGTTAAAGAAGTGCTCTATTCAGATAATACATGTGAAACAAATAACTTTAATAAATTTCAAATGACAAATTACAAAGTATATGATGAAAAAACAAACATCTAAAATAACATTAACATTATTCCAAGGAAAAAGATAAAAAACATCAAAAGTAGAAATATGGTAAACCTACTAAAAAATAAATACAAATAGTGCAAAGATAGCTAAATAAAATCAAGGCTCCCTGTTGTCGTAAGAAAACATAAATAATTGACTCTACGATTAGGGGTCATCTTCATAAAGAACTCTCTACGGGTCGGGTCCTCCAAAAACTTCTTGGAGTTCAAATATAACAACGTGTCGTCATAAACTTCTGGAGCTGCCTCTAGAACTCGGATAACCTCGTCGATGGATTATTTAATTATTGGATACATGTGCATCCATGTGTGTTCCATCAATTTCTTTAAATAATTATAATAAATTAAAGAAGGGCTGTGTTAATTGCACTGCTTATTTTGACTTCTGAATATAATTAGTAAAAATATTTACCTTAAAAATGGAATATATCGAGGGTTAATTGCAATCTTTATTAAAATTTGCTCAAATGATTAATCCTTTAACTTAAAATTCTTTGTTGGAGTTCTCTCAAATGTTGGATCCTTTGGCTTTATAATATTTGATGAGAAACTAACATGTGCTTTCAACCCTACTGAAAAGTATCTGTTGATTGTCTCTGATGAATGTTGGAATCACTCCATCACTCCTTTCATTGATTCATTTTGTGATAAAATGTAGAGGGTTGTTACTATCACCTCTCTACTTGTCAATTTAGAGGAGTCATGAAGTCCATGATTCCTATGTAATTCATCTAGGAGTTCTAAAAATATGGTATGTGTCATACGAAACATGTTGTTGAATCTTGTAGGGTGCCTTTCAAGTAGCTCCCCAACCAATTTATCACCAATGTAAGACGATGTAATGTAGGGATACCGATCAACATTTGAGTTGTAGTACTCGTACATCTAACCTACTGCTGCCACAATTCTTTTTATGTGTCTCTCTATTTGTGAATACATGTTAAAGAAGTGCTCTATTCAAGTAATACATGTGAAACAAACAGCTTTAATAAATTTTGAATAAAAAATTACAAAGTAAATGATGAAAAGACAAACATCCAAAATAGCATTAACATATTTCAAGGAAAAAAGAAAAAATACCAAAATTAGAAATTTGTTAAACTTACTGGAAAATAAATATAAATAGTGCAAAGATAACTGAATAAAATCAACGCTCTCTGCTGTCGTAAAAAAATGTAAATAATTGACTCTACGGTCTGGGGCCATCTTCATGAAAAACTCTCTATTGGTCGGATCCTCCAACAACTTCATGGAGTTCAAATATATCAACGTATCGTCATAAAATTTTGGAGTTTCCTCCATAACTCGGATAACCTCATCGATGGAGGTCGCTTGTGAAGTTTCAGGCTCATTGGTGCATGAAGCCACCAGTTTTGATATTTGACTTATAATGAAAGTAGCAGCTTCTTTTTTCTTTCTCTCTACACTTAGATGCTTTGACTTGCATGCATACCACTTCATTTTGGTTTGAGCTTGGGCTTTCACCGGAGCCAGTTGCTTGCTTGGTATCCAAGTTCGTAGGTATGCCTGCAAGCCCTTACTCACTAGGGGTCCAGACACTAGTCCCCATTGCCACAACCCCACTAAACATACGATTCAACTTTTCTTCTAGATCAGGTCAATTTCACTAAGTCTGAATTTCTTAGCGGCTGCCATTGCCTGCAATATAGGGGAACTCGATATGTTCATACAATTCAGGAAGAGAAAGTGATGAAAATAAAGTCTTTCATGTATATGTTCTTACCACCAATTTCTCAGCACACATCCCACCATTCCTTCAAAGCATCAATTTTCTGTTTAATTGGATCCCAACCCAAGCTCGTGGATCATCTTTTTATTTCCTTACATAATTTTTAGTTTTTTTTCAACTGATCCCACTTGTTTTTCACTTGCATCATATTGTACACCCTCCCATCATTTCCTTAAACTTCTTCATAATATTTTGCCACCCTTCATTGTTAAAATAGGTGGTGGGCATATTTCCCAGTTCGACCGCCTTAATAGAGAGGTTGCAAAATTTGATTTTGGCTTCCTTATCCCACATAGCTGATGAACCGACTTCTTTAATCTTAAACCAATGCGTTACTAGAATAGAAATAGTTAAACATAAATATTTAACAGAAGAAGTAATTAACAAAAATCAAAACCACATGCCAACATCTCCATAACCACACTCCACAACTTCACATCAACACAACCACATAACCAAGTAACCTCCACACACCACAAAACCGCACAACAACACTTGCACACCTCCACACCCCACACAAAACTAGACATCTGCACAACCAACAACTCCATAACTCCACATAACACACAATCACATCCCACAAGCCCACACCACACAACTCCATAACTTTACATGAATCTACACACAGAGCTCCACAATCACACTCCACACCAACACAACCACACAACCTCAATACAACACACAACCACACCATGCTTGCACACTTCCACATCCCACACACAACCACACCCCACAACTCCACAGAAAAAAATTGCGTACATAAGACGTACACAGTGATACCTGCGTCCTCCAACGGGCTAATGACAAATCAGCACAGTCGGTCCCACCGCATTCATTCAAACGCGACCCGTCGACCCGGCCCGCTCGATTATAACCAAGTTATAACCGAGCGGTACAGGATTTATAATCGAGGNCTCTTGAATCCTCTCACAATGATCTTACCTACTAAATGCTAGAAGTTAAGATCAATATGTGAAACTTCAAGTCGAGTAAATAGAAAGCTTACACTAAATGCTAGAGGTTAAGATCTCAATATGTGGAATTTCAAGTTGAGTTTACCTACTAAATGCTAGAGGTTAAGATCAATATGTGGATTTTCAAGTTGAGTAAAAAAAAAAGTTTTGAGTTTCTAATGCTAGAGGTTAGGACCAATATGTGGACCTTCAAGTTGAGTAAAGAGAAGAGTTTTGAGTTTCTAATGGTGAGGACCAATATGTGGAACTTCAAATTGAGTAAAGAGAAGAATTTTTGAGTTTCTAGTGGTGATGCATTTTCTAGTTTTCTAAGACTAGTCAGTAGGAAAGTCCTATGGCTAGACCTAGGCTACGAATTTCTAATGGTGGGGTACCTCTTCTAGTTTTCTAAGACTAGTCAATAGGAAAGTCCTATAGACCTACTAAATGCTAGAGGTTAAGATCAATATGTGGAATTTCAAGTTGAATAAAAAGAAGAGTTTTGAATTTCTAATGGTGGGGGTACCTTTTCTAATTTTCTAAGACTAGTCAATAGGAAAGTCCTATGGCCAGACCTAGGCTACTAAAGAAGTTTTCTAGACCTCAACCAAAAGTGATGTCAACATGGACCATCTACATGAGTCTACCAAAAGATCAATAGATCAAAGTTAATCAAGTTTGGGTTTAGGGTTGTGAGTGGGGTGTAATGTGCAAGTGTGTGAGTGAGAGCAACCAAGACCACACCACTAGAGGGTTGACCCTAAGGCCAAGCAATCCTATGGGAATTCTCCTTGAGCTTCCCTATAGTGGTCCCACCTACTAAGTGCTAGAGGTTAGGACTAGCCTATGGAACTTCAAGTTAAGAAAAAAAAGAGTTTAGAATTTTTAATGGTCTAGTCCTCTAGAAATAGTCAACAGGAAATTCCTATGGCTAGACCCCAGGCTATTAAAGAGAAAAACTAGATCTCAATCAAATGTGAGGTCAACATAAGCAATACTATTGACCCATAAAACATTATCAAGTCTAGCATACCAATAAGTCCTTCTAGGATTTACTATTTTTTCTAATGTTCTTTTAATTTTTTGATTGGATACTTCTGTTAAACCACTTGTTTGAGGATGATAAGCTGCAGCAATTTGATGTTTAATCCCAATTTTTTGAGTTAATGTTTCTATCATTCAATTCCTGAAATGACCTCCCTCTTCTGTAAAGAAAACACGTGACATTCCAAATCTTGTGAAAAATACTTTCTTAAGAATTTTGCTACACTTTTAGCATCACAACAAGGTAAATCAACTGCCTCATTCCATTTAAAAACATAATCCGTAGCTATTAAAATGTAAATCTTTTGAAAATATTGTACAAATGGTCCTATGAAATTTTCTTACAAAACATCAATGATTTCAACCTCAAGAGAAAAATTTAGGCTCATTTCATCTCCTCTAGAAATATTGTCTATTCTCTGACATCAATCACATATTTTTATATAATTATTATCATTTCTAAATAAAGTATGCCAATAAAATCCATATTGTAAAATCTTAAATGTAATTTTATCTACTCAAAAATGTCCTCCAAAATCTGATTTATGACTTTTTTGAATAATTTCTTGAGTTTCTTCTAATGGTACGCATCTTCAAATAATTAAGTCTTTGCATTGTTTATGTAAATAAGGGTGATCATCTCATAAGTAAGATTTTGAATCATAAATGAACTTTTTAATTTGACGGCTATCTAACCTGTAAAGTAAAATATTACTAACCAAGTAGTTCACTATATCAGCATATCACAAAATTTTTCATTCATTAATCTCATATAATTGTTCATCACAAAAATTCTAATTAGTTTCATCATTTAAATCTTTCTCATTTTTCTGTTTAGGCCTTGACAGAAGATTAGCTATTTGATTATCAGTACCTTTCCTATCCACAACATGAAAATCAAATTCTCGTATTAGAATGACCCATCTAATTAATCGTGGTTTTGCATCCTTCTTCATCATTAAATACTTTATAACAGAATGATCAATATGCACAATACATTTAGCTCCAATAAGATAATATTTGAATCTATCAAAAGTAAACACTATAGGTAATACTTCCTTTTCAGTGGTAGTGTAATTAATTTGAGCCTTATTAAGGGTTTAATAGCATAGTATATTACCTTGAACATTTTGTCATCTTTCTGTCCTAACACAGCCTCTATAGCATAATCACTAGCATGACACATTAATTCAAAAGGTTTTGTGCATTCAGGTGAAACAATAATAGGTGCAGAGATTAATTTCTTTTTTAATAAATTAAAGACATTTAGGCACTCTTCATTAAAATCAAAGTTGGCATTTTTTTCTAAAAGTAGGCATAAAGGTTTAGAAATTTTTGAAAAATCTTTAATATCACATTTGTAAAAACTTGCATGTCCAAAAAAACTTCTCATTCCCTTCACATTAGTAGGTGGTGGTAATTAGGCAATAACTTAAATTTTTTGTTGGATCAACTTCCATGCATTTTTAAGAAATTTTATGTCCTAACACTATTCCTCATGCAACCATGAGTTGACATTTTTTTCCAGTTAAGAACAAAATTTATTTTT
Source organism: Phalaenopsis hybrid cultivar (assembly GCA_002079205.1). NCBI lineage: Eukaryota > Viridiplantae > Streptophyta > Magnoliopsida > Asparagales > Orchidaceae > Phalaenopsis > Phalaenopsis hybrid cultivar. The sequence goes on along the minus strand of JXCR01128802.1, from coordinate 14,415 downwards.
TCACCGTTTTTCAGAACTCTTACTAAATGATCTAAACATAAATTGAAAGAAGTCCCAAAGACTGTGAAATTACCCATAAAAATCTCAATTCCTTTCTCAATTAAATCATAGGAAATTGAAATCATACATCTTTGAAAAGTTGCAGGGGCATTACATATTCCAAATGACATTCTTCTAAAAGTAAAAGTTTCAGGAGCAATAGGTATTTGGTGGTATCCATAATATCCATCCAAAAATTAAAAAATAATGCTATCTTGCTACTTTATCCAACACTTGATCTAGGAAAGGTAAAAGAAAATGGTATTTTCTAGTGGTGGCATCTAATTTTTTATAATCAATACAGATTCGTCATTCAATAACTTATCATATTATAATTAATTCATTCCTTTCATTTTCAATCATTGTCACTCCTCCTTTCTCAGGAACACAATGAATAAGACTAACCTAGGAACTATTTGAAATTGGATAAATAATCACATCATCAACCACTTTAAAATTTCTTTAATAACTACATCTTTCATTATAGGATTCAATTTTCTTCGAGGATCAACCCTAGCCTTATAGTTATCTTCCATCATAATTCGGTGCATACATATTAAAGGACTAACTCCTTTAAAATCAGGTAATGTCCATCTAAAGGCTTTTTGATGATTCTTTAAAATTTGCAATAATTGTTCTTCTTATCCTGCAGTCATTTCTTAGGATATAATAACTGGTAATGTAGATGAATTCCCCAAATATGCATACTTTAGATAAGTAGGTAAACTTTTCATCCCAAGTTTATGAGGTTTTTCAATAAATGGAATCAAAGGTATACTATTTTTAGTAGTATATAAAAAATCATAATTTTCCTGAACACAATTTAAATCCTCAGGAATCATCTCATTTGATTCATTTTCAAAATCTCTTTCAGTCAAAGCTTTTTGTTCTTTCTCTTATAAAATGACTTCATATTTTTTATATAATATGACTTCACGTTTATTTTGAAAAATATTAACAATAATATCAACAATAATATCCATTCTATAGCATTTTCCATCATGACACTTCATTATTTTGAGCACATTAAATGTAACTTTCTGATCATTTACTCTCATTGTTAATTCCCTTTTTTGTACATCTATCACTGCTCGTCTGGTATCAAGGAAAAGTCTTATAAAATAATAGGAATTTCTTTATTTTCTTCCATATATAATATAATAAAATCAATAAGGAAGGTAAATTTATCCACTTTAACCAACACATCTTCTATATCCCCTTTAGGATAAGTGATAGATTGATCTACTAGTTGTAGGGTGATAGTACTAGGAGAAATATCTCCTAAACCTAACCTTTTAAATATAGATAGGGGCAAAAGGTTAATGCTTGCTCTTAAATCACACAAAATTTTTCTACAAATTTTTTCTCCAATTGCACCAGGTATAAAGCTACCAGGATCTTTGAGTTTTCAAGGAAGCTTTTTCTGAAGTATTGCACTAAATTCTTCACTAAGTGCAACAATCTCATGATCAACAAACTTCCTTTTTTATTTAAATTTTTTTTCATAAATTTTGCATAACTTGGCATCTGTTCCAAAGCCTCAACAAAAGTGATATAGTAAATGATGAAAAGACAAACATCCAAAATAACATTAACATTATTCGAAGGAAAAAAAGAAAAAAAACATCAAAATCAGAAATTTGTTAAACTTAATGGAAAATAAATACAAATAGTGCAAAGATAATTGCATAAAATCAACGCTCTCTGCTGTCGTAAAAAAATGTAAATAATTGACTCTATGGTCCGGGGCCATCTTCATGAAAAACTCTTTATTGGTTGGATCCTCCAACAACTTCATGGAGTTCAAATATATCAACGTATCGTCATAAAATTTTGGAGTTTCCTCCATAACTCAGATAACCTCATTGATGGAGGTCTCTTGTGAAGTCTCAGGCTCATTGGTGCTTGAAGCCGCCAGTTTTGATATTTAACTTATAATGAAAGTAGCAGCTTCTTTTTTCTTTCTCTCTACACTTGGATGCTTTGACTTACATGCATACCACTTCATTTTAGTTTGAGCTTGGGCTTTCACTGGAGCTAGTTGCTTGCTCGGTATCCAAGTTCGTAGGTATGTCTGCAAACCCTTGCTCACTAAGGGTTCAGGCATTAGTCCCCGTTGCCACAACCCCACTAAACATACTATTCAACTTTTCTTCTAGATCAGGGTCAATTTCACTGAGTCTGAATTTCTTAGCAGCTGCCACTGCCTGCAATATAAGGGGAACTCGATATGTTCATACAGTTCAGGAAGAGAAAGTGATGAAAAGAAAGTCTTTCATGTATATGTTCTTATCACCAATTTCTCAACCACATTCCACCATTCCTTCAAAGCATCAATTTTCTGTTTAATTGGATCCCAACCCAAGCTCGTGGATCCTTTTTTTATTTCCTTACATAATTTTTAGTTCTTTTTCAACTGATCCCACTTGTTTTTCACTTGCATCATATTGTACTCCCTCCCATCATTTCCTTAAACTTCTTCATAATATTTTACCATTCTTCATTGTTAAAATAGGTGGTAGGCATATTTCCCAGTTCGGCCGCCTTAATAGAGATGTTGCAAAATATGATTTTGGTTTCCTTATCCCACAAAGCTGATGAACCAATTTCTTTAATCTTAAACTAATGCATTACTAGAATAAAAAAAGCTAAACATAAATATTTAATAGAAGAAGTAATTAGCATAAATCACAACCACACGCCAACATCTCCATAACCACACTCCACAACTTCACACCAACGCAACCACACAACCAAACAACCTCCACACACCACACAACCTCACAACAACACTTGCACACCTCCACACACAACACAAAACTAGACATCCACACAACCAACAGCTTCATAACTCCACACAACACACAATCACATCACACAAGTCCACATCGCACAGCTCCACAACTTTACACGAATCCACACACAGAACTCCACAACCACACTCCACGCCAACACAACCACACAAACACACAACCTCAATACAACACACAACCACACCAATGCTTGCACACTTCCACATCCCACACACAACCACACCACAACTCCACACCACACACAACCACACCCCACAACTCCACACCACACAGCTCCACAACTTGAAATAACTCCACACACACAACTCCATAACCACACTGCACAATTCCACACCAACACAACCACATAACCTCCACACAACACACAACCACACCAACACTTGCACACTTTCACACCCTACACACAACCACACAAATATATACCAATAGCTCCACGACTCTACACAACACACAACCATTCTCCAAAACTCCACAACTCCACAACTCCGCACCACATCAGCAACCAACCAACAACAATAGTTAGCCAAACCACCACCATGAATCTTCTTCATCGTGACGTAACCACCACCAAAATTTAGCCAACCCATTAGTAACCACGACCAATAATTATCATGGTAACGACCAAATCACATCACCAATATTGTTCTTAACAAAATTGCATAAACCATCATCACAATACAAGCAATCCTCTCATCAAATTCACATAACAAGTCATCACCACATCACCTAACAAAGAAGATCGCAAAAAACCAAAATCAAACAACCTCCAAAATCCTACACTACTTTCTCAACCAACTGAATCATCAATACAGTAACCAACAATAGCGCATTGCAAGTAATTCCGTTATTAAATCCATTGAAAAGGACATCACCCCATCCTAAATAAAGAAAATTCAACACCAATGCAAAATCACATGAATTGCAAAAATCAAAATCGCACATATAACAAAATCCAACAACAATGCACAACTGCCCAAATATTTTCGTCCAAATAGAGCTCAGAGAAGCTAAAACCATTGCAAAATCAAAATGTCAGAATAAATAATGGTAGAGAATACCGTGGATAGAGAGAGAAAAAAATCAAGAAATGCTAGAGAATTGAGGGGATAGAGAGAGCAAAGTAACCACCAAGACAGAGAAACCCTTGCCACCAGAGCCATGTATCAGAGAGGAGGAGGCGAGCCAGGATCTTACCTTTAAAGCAGAATCACGAGAGAGGGGACAACGAAAATCGAGAGAAAAACTCGGTCGTGAGAGAGGGGGTAGGACAGTAAAAGCTGAATGAAATAAAATAAAAAACACAGGCTACAGTGCAGAATTTGTGGGCCACATTTTATCAAAATTTTATCAATTCTCCTTCATGACTCCTTTATCAAATGATGAAAAAATTCAGGGACCTAGTGCAAAAAATAGGTCGCTAAACGCACCCATAATGAAGCAATTTTTTTAATAAATTTTGTCAAAAACCCGCAATTGCCCACCCTTCCTTTCATTAGCGGTAGTCACTTTCGTCGTCGGCACCCTCGCCACGAATTTATCTGACCATCCGGTAGGGCAGCGACAGCCGCAGCCCGCAGACCCTCTTTCGTTCTCTCCGCAAACTGAAAGCCACGAGAGCCTGTCGAGTCGACGACGATAGTTACGCCACGAACGCTAGACGCAGCCTCCCTTCCATTCTCTCCTCACGCCGAACGCCAGCCGCCAAGGTATGCTTCATCGTTTCAAATGTCTGGTGGTGTACAGACTTGGCGCCCTTCGTAACTAGCGATGGAAAATTTTATTTTTCTTTCATGTTTGGGTTTTTTTTTTCAACTCTTGCCTTCTCTTTTGATTACACACCTTTTCAAATTCGTTTTGAAGTTTCTTCAAGTGGTTTCTAGCAAGCAATTACAAGGAATACGAAATTTATATGAAATCTGACTAGCTTAGAACCAAATTTGTTGTTAAATTGATTTCAGATTGTTTTGCAAAATCTAAGCACGCGCATACAAATTTTGAAAGCAATCACTTTNTTCTTAACAAAATTGCATAAACCATCATCACAACACAAGCAATTCTCTCATCAAATTCACATAACAAGCTATTACCACATCACCCAACAAAGAAAATCGCAAAAAACCAAAATCAAACAACCTCCAAAATCCTACACTACTTTCTCAACCAACTGAATCATCATTACAATAACCAACAATAGCGCATTGCAAGTAATGCCGTTACCAAATCCAATCAAAAGGACATCACCCCATCCTAAATAAAGAAAATCCAGCACCAATGCAAAATCACATGAATTGCAAAAATCAAAATCGCGCAGATAACAAAATCCAACAACAATGCATAATCGTCCAAAAATTTTCGTCCAAATAGAGCTCAGAGAAGCTAAAACCATCGCAAAATCAAAGTGTCAGAATAGAAAATGGTAGAGAATACCGTGGATAGAGAGAGAAAAAAACCAAGAAATGCCAGAGAACTGAGGGGATAGAGAGAGCAAAGTAATCACGAAGACAGACAAACCCTTACCAACGGAGCCATGTATTAGAGAGGAGGAGGCCAGCCACCATCTTACCTTTAACGCAGAATCACAAGAGAAGGGACAATGGAAATCGAGAGAAAAACTCGGTAATGAAGAGGGGTGGGAAGGTTAAAGCTGAATGAGATAAAATATAAAGCACATGCTACGGTGCCAAATTTGCGGCCCACATTTTATCAAAATTTTATCAATTCTCCTTCATGACGCCTTTATCAAATGATGAAAAAATTCAGGGACCTCGTGCAAAAAATAGGTCGCTAAACATTTTTTTAATAAATTTTTGTCAAAAACCCGCAATTGCCCACCCTTCCTTTCAGTAGCGCTAGGTTCTTTTCGCCATCGGCACCCTCGCCACGAATTTATCTGACCATCCGGTAGGGCAGCGACCGCCGCAGCCCGCAGACCCTCTTTCGTTCTCTCCGCAAACTGAAAGCCACGAGAGCCTGTCGAGTCGCCGACGATAGTCACACCGCGAACGCTAGCCGCAGCCTCTCTTCCATTCTCTCCTCACGCCGAACGCCAGCCGCAAAGGTATGCTTCATCGTTTCAAATGTCTGGTGGTGTACAGACTTGGCGCCCGAAATTTCTATTTTCCTTTCATGTTTAGGTTTTTTTTTTCAGCTCTTGCCTTTTCTTTTGATTACGCACCTTTTCAAATTCGTTTTGAAGTTTCTTCAAGTGGTTTCTTGCAAGCAATTACAAGGAATACGAAATTTATATGAAATCTGAATAGCTTAGAACCAAATTTGTTGTTAAATTGATTTCATATTGTTTTGCAAAATCTAAGCACGCGCATACAATTTTTGAAAGCAATCACTTGAGGATGCTGTAAAAAAGGATTTGAGTTCTAAAATTTGCACAAAATTTCAGTTCCAGANAATTACAAGGAATACGAAATTTATATGAAATCTGAATAGCTTAGAACCAAATTTGTTGTTAAATTGATTTCAGATTGTTTTGCAAAATCTAAGCACGCCCATACAATTTTTGAAAGCAATCACTTTAGGATGGTGTAAAAAAGGATTTGAGTTCTAAAATTTGCACAAAATTTCAGTTCCAGATTTTTTTTAAGAAAACTTACTGTAAAGACAAATGCAGCGAACACTTTTACTTTCTTCCAAACTGAATGTTAAGATTTTGCTTGAATGCTTCAAGTTTCAGAAAAATAAAGGAAAGTTTTAGTATTTCTCGGTTTGCAGTATATTGTTTTTGGATTGCGATTTTTCAGATTTCTGATATTCTGTTGCAGTTAAACATTCATAAGGAAAGGTTGCTATGATAAACTAGGCCTCAGTTGATTTGCTTTGAAGTTATTTTGCCTGGAGGATTTGATGTAGAATAAATAATGCTTTGGAAAAGGTACTTAAATAGAAGTGATAGGTGGTTCCATGGATGAGCCAATTTATAGAGACCACCATTTTAACATGTGCATTAGTGACATGCGCAAATGGAAGAAATCAATGTGATGAACATAATAATTAATCATGAAAAATAACTTATTCCTTTTCATTTCATAACAAAAAAAAATAAAAGAGTGATTTAATTGGTCATTTGAGATGAAACTTTTAAAGAATAAATTCAATTAAAATTATGATGAAGTTTAATTTGAAATATTGAGAATCTATTTAATAGAAAAAAATTCTTATTTTTTATCCTTTTCATAGTCATCTTCTAAACTCATAAGAGAATTAGAGAAATTAATGTGCATCAAAATATCCCGAGAACTTACTATGCCGACTTATGAAGCACAGACACAGACACGGGGACACATGCACGACACGTCACTATATAGGGATACAACATATCAGAAAAAAATTGGACACGAAACATCATGAACACTTTTTGTTATTTAAATAGTTATTAATATAAAAATATATTTTTTTTCATTATTATTTATTAAAAAGATCATATTACAAATTATGCAAGAATAAAGTTTAACTTCACAAATTTAATTTATATTATAAAATTTCATGCTTATTAAAATTAGTTTTTTAAATTAAATTAAATATATTTCAAAAGAGTTCATCAAACTTATCTACTAAAAGTTAAAAAATTCTTTGATTACATTGAGGGAATAACTAATGCTCGGCTTCGCCAAATATTTGATGTATCTTCGATGCTCGATTTTGACGAATGTTAGAGGGAATTTCAACATGACGAGAGATGAGCGATTTCGACTATGATGTATAATTAAGGCTATACGTTTATTTATAATTTTTAAGTTTTCGTGTCCCATTTTCTTGAAATAGTTTTAAACTCACTTCCGATGCGGTGTTGAGGTGTGTCTCGAATGTGTTCGAGCCTGGAAAAACTTCAGCATATATTTTATAGTGTCAAAGAAGTGTCGGTGTTCGTTAACCGACACGATACAATGCATTTTTAGAAGTGTTGGTGCTACATAGATGTTGACCATTCCAAGATCTCTCAATTAAGCCAAAACACTAGAAAGTGGTGAACTTGCTAGGGCCATAGTGAACTCACTTTAGTAGACACTAGTCAAGGATCATTCTGCGATACTCACACATGATTAGACATACCTGACAAAACACAACCACACTCACTTAAGCTTAGGAGCTACTCATCAACATTTCACAACTAAAAAAAAATACTCAATGAAATGATCAATAGTGATTCTGATGTAATTAGGCTACTAGCATGATTTATTTGACAACAATTAACAAATAAGTTTTGATATGCATTTTCTTATTTATGTAACTCAATATGTAGCCTTCACCCGATTCTTGGTTTATACCTATCAATAGTGGTCATGGAGAGTACTTGTTACCTAATTATTTATAATGAAACTCATAATGAATTCCTAGAAGTTCTCATATAGATTCTCTTTCTTTATTTTTCCAACTTCACCTTTTTTTCTTATTAGATTTGTTGGTAAGGTTCTAGTATAATTCTTGGATAATTTTTGATCCAACATTTTTATATAAAGGAAATTTACTATAGCAGCACTATGTTAAATTTATTATTGGGTTAAAAACTGCGAAAATAGGAAACCTATAATAAATTGAAGCTAGCATATCAAATAATGAAACTTATAATGAATTCCTATTATTTCTTATATTAGATTCTCTCTTTCTTTATCATGAAGAGTACATGTTACCTAATTATTTATAATGAAACTCATAATGAATTCCTTGAAGTTTTTGTATTAAATTTTCTTTTTCTTTAGTTTACCAACTTCATTTTTTTTTGCTCATTGGATGTGTTAGTAAGGTTCTAGTTAATTGATGGATATTTTCGATCCAACCTTTCTGATTTTTGAGCATTAACTATTCACTTATATTATTCATTTACGTTGTAGTGTTAATTTATCATCTTGAAATTCACGTTGATCTTGCAAATCAATTAGGTAAGAGTAAGAATGATGACGAGTATCCCTTAGTTCACTAGCCTGTTCTTTTGGTATTAAATTCACCACTTGCTATTGATCTTTAGGCTAAAATAGGAGACAGAAATGTCATTGACGCTAAATTAATAAATGATGCTACTGATAAAATCCTGCAAATCAAAGATAGATTAAAGACTGTATAGGATTGACAATGCAAAAACTATGATGCTAACTTTTGGTTCGTAGAATTTAATTTGGTGAGTTTGTATTTTTCAAAGTTCGACTGATGAAAGGCACGTAACATTTTGTAAAAAGAGTAATAATAAGGCCACAATATGAATGACCATATAAAATTGTTGAAAAGATTAAAAAAGAGTCTTACATATTAGCTTTACTAGCACACATACTGGTATTATATGGTATCTTTACACAAAATTCATAGCCAATAAATAGAGTTGTATAGATTCGCTTAATATACAAGCTAATCTAACTTATATATAATAATAAGAAAATGCTGTATTATGATATAAAATTACTTTGCAATAAAGATATTTCATTTGTATGATTTTTATTAAACTATGAAGCAAAGATAGATGTTATTTGAGAGAAGGAATTAAAAGACGCAAAAATGTTATCCATATGTCTTTAATTAAGATATGTTTGCTACTATTGTATTCATTAAATTTAAAAGATGAAATATTAATAAGATGGAAAAATTATAAATGATGATTAAAAAAATAATTAACTGAACTGGCTAGCACCATTTTAATTAAAGTAACACTAGTTAGTTTATCTAATAAAATAAATGGAGGGGAAAGTGGGATTAATCCCAAGTGAAATAGGGAGTATTTAAGTGAAAATTAAGTGAGAGATGAGCAATGTGCGCAGGAAACAGTGCAGAGCGAGCGGTGAATGGCGATGATAACATAAATGATACATGCAGATGGAGTTGAGAAACAATATCAAGCATTATGGTTCTGCATTGTAGTGAGGATGTCAAGCATAAATTCCATGCAATCACGACCATTTGCGAATATCATGTTGATCTTCTTTAATGTAGGCAAGNGCCGCAGCCCGCAGACCCTCTTTCGTTCTCTCCGCAAACTGAAAGCCACGAGAGCCTGTCGAGTCACCGACGATAGTCACGCCACGAACGCTAGCCGCTGCCTCTNTTCTTAACAAAATTGCATAAACCATCATCACAACACAAGCAATTCTCTCATCAAATTCACATAACAAGCTATCACCACATCACCCAACAAAGAAGATCGCAAAAAACCAAAATCAAACAACCTCCAAAATCCTACAGTACTTTCTCAACCAACTGAATCATCATTACAGTAACCAACAATAGCGCATTGCAAGTAATGCCGTTACCAAATCCATACAAAAGGACATCGCCCCATCCTAAATAAAGAAAATCTAACACCAATGCAAAATCACATGAATTGCAAAAATTAAAATCGCACAAATAACAAAATGCAACAACAATGCATAACCATCCAAACATTTTCGTCCAAATAGAGCTCAGAGAAGCTAAAACCATCAAAGTGTCAGAATAGAAAATGGTAGAGAATACCGTGGATAGAGAGAGAAAAAAACCAAGAAATGCGAGATAGAGAGAGCAAAGTAACCATGAAGACAGACAAACCCTTGCCTACGGAGCCATGTATTAGAGAGGAGGAGGCGAGCCACCATCTTACCTTTAACACAGAATCACAAGAGAGGGGACAATGAAAATCGAGAGAAAAACTCGGTAATGAGAGGGGTAGGACGGTAAAAGCTGAATGAAGTAAAATATAAAACACATGCTACAGTGTCAAATTTGCGGCCCACATTTTATCAAAATTTTATCAATCCTCCTTCATGAGGCCTTTATCAAATGATGAAAAAATTCAGGGACCTCGTGCAAAAAATAGGTCGCTAAACACACCCATAATGAAGCACTTTTTTTAATAAAGTTTGTCAAAAACCCGCAATTGCCCACCCTTCCTTTCAGTAGCGGTAGTCACTTTCGCCATCGGCACCCTCGCCACGAATTTATCTGACCATCCAGTAGGGCAGCGACAGCCGCAGCCCGCAGACCCTCTTTCGTTCTCTCCGCAAACTGAAAGCCACGAGAGCCTGTCGAGTCACCGACGATAGTCACGCCACGAACGCTAGCCGCTGCCTCTCTTCCATTCTCTCCTCACGCCGAACGCCAGCCGCCAAGGTATGCTTCATCGTTTCAAATGTCTGGTGGTGTACAGACTTGGCGCCCTTCGTAACTAGCGATGGAAAATTTTATTTTTCTTTCATGTTTGGGTTTTTTTTTTCAACTCTTGCCTTCTCTTTTGATTACACACCTTTTCAAATTCGTTTTGAAGTTTCTTCAAGTGGTTTCTAGCAAGCAATTACAAGGAATACGAAATTTATATGAAATCTGACTAGCTTAGAACCAAATTTGTTGTTAAATTGATTTCAGATTGTTTTGCAAAATCTAAGCACGCGCATACAAATTTTGAAAGCAATCACTTTAGGATGCTGTAAAAAAGGATTTGAGTTCTAAAATTTGCACAAAATTTCAGTTCCAGATTTTTTTAAGAAAACTTACTGTAAAGACAAATGCAGCGAACACTTTTACTTTCTTCCAAACTGAATGTTAAGATTTTGCTTGAATGCTTCAAGTTTCAGAAAAATAAAGGAAAGTTTTAGTATTTCTCGGTTTGCAGTATATTGTTTTTGGATTGCGATTTTTCAGATTTCTGATATTCTGT
>JXCR01128800.1:0-13099 GCA_002079205.1 Phalaenopsis hybrid cultivar | reverse complement strand
AAAAGGATGTTCATTTCAATAATTTAAGTATGGTTGTCTTCAAATGCGGCGTTCTTATCTCATCCACAAACACATCAAGGAACATAGAAGTGAATTATTATTCACCGAATGACCATTATATATCAAATTTATGTCTCACATAATATGCTTCTTAGTATTGGTGATAAAATGTATGAGAAACACATTAGAAAAGTCAAATTTCAGCAACCTGCCAACTAACAATCTAATTCAAAATAAAATAAATTGATTTTATGAGTATTGCCACGAATGTCAAGGCATTTGAGCAAGAATCCCCTAGTTCAACAAGTTTATTGTCAAACTAACTATTTAGACAAATTAAATCCGATGATACCAAAATTGGTTTGATCGGAAACCAAACAACCCCAGATCAAACAAATAAAATAATTTTTAAGGTTTTGGATCATTAATTCAATGGTTAAATGAACTCTAAATTTGATATATTTATATTCAATTCAAACGTCTCAATGAGAGGAATCCACTGAGTCCAAGTTTCATAAATTTTGAGGCTATTAAGGCCATTACATTAATAAAAAATCTTCTATAATCAAGGGGGTCAAGATAGGCTACTCAATTAGGTGGTTGAGGAAGTAATTCACCAAAGAGCCAAAATGCCTCTCACCCAAAAGCTATAAATAGACCCTCTTTTTTTATTTGATGGGGGAAGAGGAGAAGAGAAGAAATTATAAGAGCTTTTTTTTTTTACTGAAGACCCAACAATAACTTCTGACCTTTATAGTTGTCGACCCGTCGGTCAACCCTTTTTGCAGCTATCAGTCTTCTCTTTTTACTAATGTCATATCTCAAATATGACCGTGACATATAATGCCGCATTGACGTCCTGACGATAACTTCTGATCTCTGTAGCCGTCAACCGCTGTCTGTCGGTGACCTCTTCTTGCAAATATCACATAAAAAAAGCTGTAACATATAACACTAATATCGAAGACCTGACAATAACTTTTGGCCTTCATAGTTGCTGACCACCATCACTCGTTGGCACTTGCCGTTGCCGACCACTACTTATGATTGTCGTAGCAAGAATTAGTGGTTGTTCAGAATATGTGCATCTTTCTTTACACTGAATATTGTCAAATACATTGTTTAGTGTAAAAATGTAACCAGATTGTGAGAGAAGGGGTTCAACCACCAACTATAACATATATAACCAACTAATACTATAAATTCTAACTACGTCCTTTATGGTTAATTGACATTATTAAAATCACCAACTGTAACCTATATGACTAACTATTGATATTGCAGTCACTAACTACAACCTATGTGGCTAAAAAATAATATTTCAATCACCAACTACTATCTATGTGGCCAACAGATGCTATTACAATCACCAACTATGATCTTCGCGATAAACATAAATTATCATAATCACCAGCTATAATCTATCTGATCAACTAATGATATTGTAGTCACCAATTACGACCTATGTGACCAACTAAATTATTTATAGCCACCAACTACGACCGATATGACTAGCTACTATTGTTACAACTTTCAACTACAGCCTATGCGACAAACTAACGCTATTGTAGTCACTAACTATGACTTCTGTGGCCAACTGACATTATTGCAATTACCAACAATGATCTCTATGACCAACTAATGATATTGCAATCACCAACTATGACCTTTGAAACTAACAACTATTGTTATAACTTCCAACTATGACCTCTACGACTAACTAACTATATTGTAATCACCAACTATGGCCTCTATCCCAAATTTGATGATATTGTAAATTTCAATCATGGCCTTTGTGCCCAACTACTTTTTGTGCAACAACCAATTATGACATTTATGGTTGACAACTATTATTATAACTTTCAACTGTAGCCTCTGTGGATAGCTATCGTTATTGTAGCCACTGACTACAACTTTTGTGATCAACTACATTTGTTATTGTCCAATTATGACTATTATAACTAAACTACTAGTATATATTTAGAATATTAGTTTTATAATACCATCTTATTTAAGTCAACACGAGAGCGAACCTATGAACTTACAATTACATAATATATTACTTTGATTATGCCAAGCTTGTGATTTTTCCCTCTCCAGGGGGTTTTCATGAAAAAAATCTTGGAGTCTCCTTCTGCTATTTAACTTTTATCTATGTGTGCGTTGGATCACTGAACAATGCTAAGGTGTTAAAATATTATTTTATCACAATAAATTTTCTGAGGCGCAAGAATTATCAATATGAAGAAGCCTTCTATGTAAAAAAGAAAGAATTTTTTAAATTAAATTATATTAAATATCTTTGATGACTTTTTGTTGACTTAAATAGAATTTGTTAAAAAGTAGTGTTGTTGATTTCAAAAAAGATATTAAAATCAAACAATAAAGCCTAAAATTACAAAATTAATACAAAGTTTAAGTACTTTGAATTTATTTTTAATGAGTAATTAAGTCAAAAAAATTATCCAACAGGTTTAAATAAGCAATTTCGTAGATTCTCTAATGAAGGGTTGTGCTTCTTATTGAACTCTTTTTTATTATATCGTCATTTTAAGTAAAATTGTTTTAAACTTATTTGTAAAAACAGTATGAGAGTAAGAAAACTTTATATAGTTAGTTAGACCATAGTTTCAAAGTGAAATAAACTTTATATAATATCTATAAAGCATGAAAGAAATATGAAGGAGAATGCATTTAGGCATCATATTCACATACCAAATGCAAATACTATCTCCAAACAACTTGGTGTAGCCAAAATCTGTAATCATCTTTTAAATCCTCCATCATGGAGTATGGAGGATATAAAAATATTCCCTTTATTTAAAAAAAATATGACATTCACACAACATATAATAGCATGGTGTTGAACAATACTAACATCTTCATAAGAAGATAATACAACTCTAAATAATTAAAGTTATATAACAAGTACATTAAATAATATTGAAGTGATTTTAGAGTACCCCCCATCTCTACTTTTAGTGATAATGATATGCACTCTACCTAATCAAAAAATGAGCAAAACCACCTCAACCAACCTAGACGTGAACATATAGATGAAGATGTCGGTCGATCACAAGATTATCATATGATGGCAAAAAGTAACATATCATAATGACTGCTATGGAGTTCAACAAAACTCGAGTAGGAATAACCCCATAATGATTGAAATCGCCTGCAGTTCATGACAGAGCGGCAATCTCAAACCATACTTGAATTGATCCCAGTAAAATACAATAAGTTCTAAATAAATTTGTCGCTTTGTCGCATTCTCATGAACCCAGAGCTAGACAACAAGATTGTAGACACATGTACTTTGTAGAAGGGCCACCTATCCCGACATCATGGTTGACATCTCCACCGTAGGAATCAATCCAGAGATCAGTGGAGCAAAAATTAGAGCCTTTCAAGTGTTATGTAAAGAGAAAATGGTTGGGAAACCCAGAGAAAACCAATGNTATGCACTCTACCTAATCAAAAAATGAGCAAAACCACCTCAACCAACCTAGACGTGAACATATAGATGAAGAGGTCGGTCGATCACAAGATTATCATATGATGGCAAAAAGTAACACATCATAATGACTGCTATGAAGTTCAACAAAACTCGAGTAGGAATAACCCCATAATGATTGAAATCGCCTGTAGTTCATGACAGAGCGGCAATCTCAAACCATACTTGAATTGATCCCAGTAAAATACAATAAGTTCTAAATAAATTTGTCGCTTTGTCGCATTCTCATGAACCCAGAGCTAGACAACAAGATTGTAGACACATGTACTTTGTAGAAGGGCCACCTATCCCGACATCATGGTTGACATCTCCATCGTAGGAATCAATCCAGAGATCAGTTATGTAAAGAGAAAATGTTTGGGAAACCCAGAGAAAACCAATGAAAAAAAAAAGAAGAACACTAAGCACCAGGCAAAAACCCCTCACCAATATTTATAGGGTGAGAGGAGAAGTTGAACCATCATAGGGGTAAAAGTGTAGTTACTCGTCAATTTTGAAATTGCTTTGATAAAAAATCATATCAGTGCACAATTAAAGATAAAACATTAAAATTTTATTCTGAAATTAGATATTTCAAACTCCTCTTGGAGATTATTCCAAGAGGAAGTACTTTATAAGGGTTTCATCCGCAACTTTAGTTGAGACATTCTTTATTTAGTTAACTAGCGATAATAAGAGACATTCTTTATGCCCTCATAGAAACTCATTGATCAACCTTGACCAGAAAGCTGTTTGACAAATATTACCAAGAGATCTAGCAACCCTTTTGAGCCCAACTATTGATTACTGCTTTGAGTTCATGACTATATTTAAGCCAACCATACCCTCTTTATTCTTTTCAATACATGTATAACTAATTATGTAGCTTTTTGTAGGACTTGAAATCCTATAGCTTAATATATAATTAAGGGATCTTAGACATCTAAAAGTTTCAAATTAGTTGGAGCCTTTGCATACATAGCACTCAAAACTTTCATAATTACCTATCTCACACCCTATCATAGTTACAAACATCAAAAAATTGTACTCATTATTACCTTTTAATATTCAAATTCATTTTTTCATCCACAAGTAAAACACTATGTGTGTAAAAATAAAAGTTTAGGTATGAGATGAGTAAATCCATAAGAATGGGTGCTATGTATCGTAGTTTTCCCTTTTATTTTTGTGCTCCTCATTTTACATACTCTCTTGAACTTATTAGTAATTTTTTTCGCCTCAATTTTTCTCCACTCTTCTCTATTTGCTCATCTCTTAGCGGAATTTTGATGTAACCATAGGCAAAATAGGAATCAACATGACTTATTCTTCATTCAAAACTGAGTTGGGACTAAAGATTACAATATGAATCTAACTTATGTAAAAATGAATCAATGAAAGAATTAATTAATCAAAATCGTAAGCAAGTTGAATTTGTTAAGCATATATCACTTGGAACATGCAGCGTAAATATATCAAAATCCAAATTGAATTAGAAGACAGAGACTTTAATCTCTTCCTAACTTCGGCTGTAAATTTGTTTTGTAGCTCACAACTTGCGATGTGCAGTAATTTGAATAAATAATCAAGTTAATTAAACAAATTAATTAAGCTCATGCTTTTAATTAATTTGATTATTACAAAGATGACTTCAGTGCAGACGTAGGATGATAATCATGAGGACAACGAGGCAATTTATTTATTTATTCCTGTCCAGATAGATTAGCTCAACGATAGTCCATTGATGTGAAAATCCAAGTTCAAAATTTTTTTCTATGTTTTTAACTTATTTCATCATAAGAAAATCATCAATTTTTTTATAATCAAGGAATAGTTTTAAGAGATAGTTTGATACGCAAACCGAAACAATGATCTATCATTCAAATAAAGATGCGGTCTTGGTGGTAAGTTGGTAGATAGTAGCGTTGTCAGTCGTAAGACCCCTCTGCCCGGTTCGAGCTCTACGTGAAGAAATAACATTTGAGGAGTGATATTCTCAAATAACATCATTTTTGTGTGCTTGTGTGTAGGGGTGTAAACAAACCGAACACGAATGAACAGAGATGGTGTTTTTGTTTGGTTCGTTTGAAATTACATGTGTTTGAAATATACTCGTGTTTAAAATTGTTCGTGAAATTAATGTTCGTGTTCGGTTTGATTTGTTTGAAATATCTTTGAAATGCTTGAGATGTTCGAAATATTAGAATTGCTTGAATTGTTCTAGATCTTACAAATTTTTCTGTTTTATTTGAATAGTTCGAATTGTTCAAAACCTTTCAAAAGCTTAAATCTATATGAAATTAATTCTTAAACCTGTATGAATCTCAGCACAAATGCAAAATAGTCGAAACACAACTCACAATAAAACTATAATATCTTATATCATTCTTAAAAAAATTCAGATCTAGAGGCAATATGCAAGGATTAACTCTCGAACTATGGTTAACTCAAAAGAAACTAAATAAATATAAAAGAAATATAAGAAAATTTAAGCTAAGAGGTGAACCTAAAGATCATATTATAATTTATAGGATTTAATTTTTTAAAATATGCTACACATTTAACACATATATGTTTGATATTTACACATATAACATTTCGGTATCATAAACTTATACATGAATATATATATATATATTACTTCTAAAAACTTAATAATGGTGATGTTTTTGATGTGGTATTAATCATTTCAGCGATATGCATGTGATATTATGCATGTTTGGGTGTTGTATATTACTTAAATTCAACTGAAATCAATTTGAAATTAATTAAGTCAATTAGAAGTCGCCGACATGAGACAAGACAAGAGGCCATGCATGGCCAAATTGCATATCCTGCACAAATCTCTTCATGTGGAGCAGCTCACTTGCTCCTTGACTAAAAACGAGCCAAGTGTTAATATTCCAACAACAACAGTTGATTTTCATAATTAAAAGTTTATTTAATTGGATCAGTGTCCTACCATCCTGCTCCTACTTTTGGTCGGATTCATAAATCCTTTATAACATTAGATCTATCTCCCACTAATCCTTCCTGACATTAAATTCCATGAAGCCTGTCAAGACATGCTAGACTTGACAATTATAAGAGAAAGATAGAAAAATAGATGAATTTAAGAAATAACTAACCATATTTTGTTACATCCAATTAAGAGATGATAAGACTGGTAAAGATCATGAAAGTTGGATGGTTAAAGAAGGTTAAAAGCAATTATGAGCTATTTACATTAAGAGAGGGTTTAGTTTAGAGAGGTATTCCTGTAAAACATGGGGTAAGGGGCATAGGCTTGACGGCTTGGAGTTATTCAATTTTTTTTAGATTGGTTCAATTTTTACGTACTTGCTTCTTCATTTCTCGCAGCTCGTGAATGTGTTCTCTTGATTTGCATTTGATTTGACTCCATACATGGAAAAAGATATTGCCTCCGGATGCAAGATCTGGACAACGGATACGGTGTATCACTTTTTCTCGGAGACAATTTTTTTTTTCTCTCCTCTTCCATCCGGTGTATCACTTTTTCCCTTACATGACCCTATCATTATGGACTTCAATTTTAGTTATTTTTTATCTTTCAAACACCCATTTTGTAAATAGAGCTCATTTAAGTAACTTCGATGATGATTAAAGTAATATGTCTGAATCATATATATTGCATGACAATCCATTTTTTTTTATCATTTTATTCATTTCATTTAACCAGGTACGGGCCCTTTTTAGGAAAATTTGATGTTTTGGACACATCGACATAATCCAATTTATAATCGTGCATCATTTAGGTTATGGGTGGATTTACAATCTTTTCATCATTAGACTAACAAAATAGAACTCTTTACTATGACATTGGTTAAAGAGTAAAGAGAGAAGCCAACAACTCATCCATATATTGGCATGTTGAATCTAGCCTCAGTTCAATACCTAGACTTAAGTGGTAGATAGATTTATGCTTTTATCATCATTAAATTGAACAATGGGTATCTTTATGATGGCATTGGCTTTTTGAGTGAAGAGAAAAGCTAAATGATTAGCCATTTCTTAGTTTGTTGAGTTTGACATCCATTTAACTCCTAAACATAAGCCACAAAAAGACTCGTACTTTTGTCATTTTTAGACTGACAAACAACTCTTTATTATGGCATTGGCTTATTGAGTGAAGAGAGAAGCCAACAACTCGACCATATTGCAACTTATTAAGTTCAAACACTATTCTAGCTCTAAACTTAAACAAAAGAAGATTTATGCTTCTCCAACTAAATTGGCTAAAGCTTATAGATTTTGATAAATTTTCTTGCCCAACGTTCAAAATTTTGGTGATTTTAGAGACATGCCTATAACATTTGAAAATGTCTTATGCATCTTCTTATAAACTCATTGTGCTCCCTTTAGCCAATTGAATGTAGCTTTAATATTGACATTTTGAACATTCATTTGTAAAACTTGGCATGAAGCATGATGTCACCCTAATAGTGTGAGCTATTTGTTTGATAATGATGTAAATATAATACTCAATATATTTAGGAATCTCAAGTTTTGGCTTGATGTCAACCCGAATACTTGGGGATCTTAGCCGCAAGCATGGTGTCAAGCCTAATTCTTGAGAATCTTGGGCATTATTATGATGTTAAAACAAATGGAATATGATATCAATTTTGAACTTGAGCATGTCTCAAAAGTAGGGGCCCCTATATGATGAAGGAAATTCTGATCAAGGCAATCATTGCTCTTAGCCGTTAGCTTGAAACCAATCTTACTTGACAGTAGAATAATGTTAATACTTAGAGATATATCTGAATCTTAGTGTTTAGCATGATGTCAACCCAAGAGATTAATGAATTAAAATTTAAGGAACTCGGGGATCTCTACTTTAGGCATAGTGTCAACCTGAGTGATTACCAATCTTGATCAACAATAGGATGATTTCACCAAAATCTTGGCTCATAACTTCTTATAACCCAAATGAAATGAGAAAGACTCCTCTGCTGTATAGAAGTAAGCATCTAGAAGTAAATAGTAACATTTGAGGATCTTGGTTGAAGGCACGATGAGGATCAAGATGTATGAAAAAGGCCTCCTCACTTACAAAGAAACGCCTCTAGCAAGAAATAATGGAATTTAAAGATCTCAATTTGAGGCACAATATCAATCCAAATATAATAAAAAAACTTCTTGTTCTATTGAGGGGATTCTTATGAAACTTGAAAAATACATACTTATATCACAATATATTTTTTTAACAAAGTATTAAACATATACTAGAACAGAGCATATTATTTATTTATTTATTATTATTATTTTGTTAATTTTTTAAGAACAACCTTATCTAAATTGCTTCGTATAAGGCCTCCTTAAATATTTATCACAGGTTAATGACATCGGTTGTTGACTACATAGGTCGACGAGTTAGCAGACACCTTTATGTATGCCTTCTTGATGATAATAACCTTCAAGTTAGATTCAAATTTTCTACCAACTCTTTGATGATGAATGAACAGTCTTCTCAATAACAAGATTAACCCTCTCACTCGAAGTATTCAAAGATTTTCTTGACTTACAGAAAATTGTGATGGAATGTAATGAATTATCATAAATTTTATATTGAATGGATTTGATGATCATTTTGCAAAAAGTTTGCTCGGTCAGCTTGAATTTGATAATCCACCCATTAATGAGAATTAAAGATATTTTAACTTTATATCATCATTAGGGAGCAAGAAATGAACAAAATCATATCCTACTAATGGGAATTCGATAACCCCTCTAGCGAAATGATTAAAGCTTCCTAGTGATAGGATTCCTTAGATTTCTGTCCAATGTATTAGCATTTTGAGATTCATTAACTGGGACAATCTTCTTTTGAAGCCATCCTGCATGATTTTATCAATGACAAATCATTGAAAGCACAAATTAGATGTCACATCTCTCATTCTTTTTAATAAAACTTTCTTATTCTCTAGACCATAACCTCTAGATCAGCTTATTCTTCTATGAGGACTATTTTAGGACAAATTGACACTTAATCCAAGTGTCATGTCTCAATGTTCACCGCACAATACTTAGTTGGGATGGATTTTGGCTACTATAACAAATTATAGCTTCTTGATTATAACCTTGTAGATCTCAATCATAATAAGATTTTTATACATTCTCTTCATTAATGTAACTTTCAAGATCATTTGCACTCTAATAGACAATCTTAAGTTTCTTCTTCTCAATAATAGGAGCAATATGTTATTGAGACTAGAAATAATTACTTAATATTTTTGGAAGAGCTATCCCTTTTATCCCATTTTAGACTTTTAAACCGGTTGTGAGTAGGAATACCCACTTTCGAGACTAGAGCTTGTTGAAGGACTAGTTGCTATAGGAGAAGTTGTTGAACCATTATTTTAATATTTATCTTTCTCCTTTAAATTTTTTCATAGTTTAAAAGGTTCAATAAGCAAGATAGTTACTATCGGCCGAAAATTTGAAAAGTATTTTTTTAATGTATATGTATATGTAATTTTGATTTAAAAAATATTGTTTTAGTTTTAAAAATGATGAGACCAAATGATCTCATATATTTAATAGTTTAAGTAACCGAGCGCAATACTACAAGTGATATATCACTTTGAAAGCTAAGCATATCACTTGACAACAGACTTGATTATATAAACCAAACAATTTATGACATTCATTTGATTTACGAAACCTTTTTTGTATGGCCGACAAGTTCCCTTACCTAATAAAAGGATTATATAAGATTTATTTTACCTGGGTTCATAGTTCTCCATAGAGGCAAACCCCTATAGCTAATTACATCTTAAATGACTGGAGTCATATAAAAATACTCTCGATTAAGATCAGTGATTCTATAGAATTTCAAAGTTTAGGTTTTCAATATTGGGCATAGGAAAGTCAAAAGGGAATGACTCAAAATAGAAACAGTTATTTTAGGAGCCCGAAAGAACAAAAAAGTAGGAGATGTCACCGATCCGAGGGAAACCCCGGTGACTTTCCAAATTATCATATTGTTTGGTTTTATATCTTTGAAATGATATTATGTAGTGTTTAATTCCTGTAATTTATTTTTTAGAATTTAGAACTTATATTCGCACGGTATCTGATTTGTGCAAATAGCTTAAGAAGATAAGAGGATTTATGTTGTACCGAACGACAACCTCAAAATCCTAAAAGAAGTAATGACTTATGATGCACAACATGGTAGTGCAAAAGCCTGAAGATAATATAAGGATTTATGTCGCACTAGACCGACTACCTCGAAGCCCTATGGGTTTGTCATTATTTAGACTAAGAAAGGGTTTAGCTGATGTAGATCCTGTTTCAAGTCTTGATTCGTCAGCTTGGTCCCTTATCGTGCTGCCCACGAAATTTGCTCTGAGTTCCTTTTGCAAAGATCAGGGGGTTTAGGATTTAAGATGTACATACAATTGGTTTGGTCAGTGGCTCGCCATAGGGTGCCTCTTAAACCAGGTGTCCCACTATCCTCCATACTAAGGGCCCCTGCAAGTCTATAGAAGAAGCATGAATAATAAAAAAATAAACATGTTATGAAGCGCAGTAAACAATAATTGTAACATCGCAAGTATGAACTATATGTATATGCAGTAAATCACAGTAAAGGGAAACAGTAGAATGTAACAAGAAGCTAAATGTGTGTACCTGAAATTTTCGCCGCTCCTACAAGAATGATCAGCTTTGCACATAAAAGTAAACAAGCAGGACATGTGCATGTGTAAAAAAAGTAGACAACTAGGTAGTACGTGAAAACTAGAAGAAAATCACAAAAAGCTCGTGAAAACTCAAAAGAAATTGCAAGAGCTTATGTAAAAGCTCAAAGAAAACCCGTAAGCTTTCAGGCCGGGTGGACTCAAAGCTGGGCTATGCGCTTTAAAATCCAATTTTGGATTATCCAGACAATCTAAGTAGGGCAATTCTTGTACCGCGATTAAGGCGATTAACGGGTTGACTCTTGTTGTATTGTATCCAATTTTCTTTAATTTTTCATGCATATTAGACATTCAAAAGTAATATTTTTGCAAGGAAATATATTTTTTTGTTTCATTTATGTTGTACATATAAGTATTTTGAAGATCAAGCAGCCCACCATTTAACAGCCTCGCTCGGGCTAGAGCTACCAACAATCTGAGAAAATTGGGGCATCCTCCTACCGAAAGCTAATGTATAGTAGCAGACATAAGCACTTTCATCATCGCCTCTCAAACCCCGAACCATCCCATTTACAACCCGTTCAATGGCACCTAAACCTATAAAATATGCACACTTATACCAAGGTATAAGCAAAACTAATCAAGCCATCGAACGATTAAGAAAAGAAGAAAAATGGGAGAGATGGAGAGAGAAGGGATTGATCCATCTGAAATAGAAAAGAAGTAAATGGTGGATTGACCCTCAAAACCACATCAAAACCATTTTCGACATTTACGATGTGAATTTGAGAAAACTCATTTTACAATTTACTTGTGGATGCAATCATGTACCTTACATTGCTAATTAGCTTATTGAGATCAAATTTCTCTTCAAACTTGGAATATATCTAATTTCATTGAGCTTTTGGATTATTTTATTTGATAACTTGATATCAACATCACCTTATCTTATAATATTACAGGCATTGTTATCTCCCAAATCAACCTTCTCCAAATCACTTTGAATGTAATTTTTAAACACCTCTTTATTGAGACACACATGAATCTACTATCCAAGATTCAATATCGAAAAGAGATAAAACTAAGCAGTCACGTTAGATCTCGTTTCTGAAGACTTTTGTAGAGAGATTTCAGTATTGACCTCCACCACCAACCATTCTTAGAACTTTGTAGTCCTTAAAATGAACTTTTTTCCCATTATTTCAACATTTACATCTGTCAATTTCTTTTTCCCGACTTTGACATTTTTCTTCTGAACTTAAATCTATCTCTACCTTTATTCCTATCCAGATTCCTTCGTATGTTCTCAACATTTAATGCAAAAAAATTAAGATTTACTACTCATTGTATTCTTGCAAACTTCTTTATTCAGTACTAATCATACAATGTTATCAAAGTTTAACTTTATATCACTTGAAGAGTTGTTCACCACTATGACTAGTCCATCCCAACTATTCCACAATGAAGAAAAAACTAATGTGACATGACNAATTATTCAAATATTCAACTATTAAACTCTCATTCAACATCTTCATATTGAATAGTCTCTTAATCATAAAAATTTTATTTGAAGTAGAATGTTTTTCATACATTCTTATTAGTGTTTCCATGAGATCCATCATAATTTTCTCATTCATTATGTTGAAAAAAATAGATGAGAAAAGTGAAAGATAGATCAAACCTACAGTTATTCAATCAAGCATTTACTATTTCTCTAGAGTAATCGATTTATGATTCACGGTCATTATTAAAATTGGTAGATACAATATATTTTATAAATCAAATCTTCCACTTAAATCTTCCATAAAGTATAATTTGGACCGTTGAACTTCTTCAGCTTGTCCGTCATTTCTTCCACTCGAATCAAAAGTCTTCAAACAAAACCTCGATCTGATGCCACTTATTGGGATGAAAACTTGAGTTTTGTTCGATTTACAAC
>JXCR01128796.1:14139-53107 GCA_002079205.1 Phalaenopsis hybrid cultivar | reverse complement strand
TAAAGCGCTCTTTCATCTAAACTATGAAAATTATGGGGTCAATTTGACTTCATCTTTTTCAAAACTAAAATTTTTAAACGTCCTTCCGAAGCGGGCAACGGGATTTTAATTCCGATGACCGACAGCTTCTTACGGGCAAACCCCACACCAAAAATAGTGCCGACAATAATAATAACAATATTTATTATTTAATTAACCCTCATCAGGCACATTTTAAGCTCATACATATCTTCGCAGCGAAGTGGATATCCTTCTTAACTAAAATTGATGCTCCGGACGCTTCTGCGCAATCTGTTTCATCGTCTGTGGTCTTTCAGACCACTTTATAACGATTGGGCCACTTCGAGCCAATTTTCCATGCGACAATACATAATATTTGTCGACCCGATTGGAGTCATTCGTTGAGCAAAATGCCGACTGGCCTTCGCCTAAGAGGAAGTTGAAGCCTGGCTATGTGCCCCTCATCATGCGTCATTGGGTCCGAGTGGATATCTCGCGCCATAGGAGTCAACAC
This sequence comes from Phalaenopsis hybrid cultivar, assembly GCA_002079205.1. Lineage (NCBI taxonomy): Eukaryota > Viridiplantae > Streptophyta > Magnoliopsida > Asparagales > Orchidaceae > Phalaenopsis > Phalaenopsis hybrid cultivar. The sequence continues at coordinate 52,593 of JXCR01128796.1, read as the reverse complement.
GTGAATCAAATAACATTTATTAGCGCTCAAGCGGATACCCTACACTTGTGACATTAAAAATTGATGCCAACACAGATGGAACAATCCAATTCACTTCACAATTATCAACACCTGACCTCCCTAAGCAAGATGGTGACTTTCCTATGATTGGTCGGCCATCTTGGTTATCGAAAAACACCAAACCTGAGAGACCACCCATGGACAAACTATTAGAATTCCCCCATGTGGCTCGTCCCCATTGTCCATTAGCCCTCTTCTTCCCGCCACCTAGGCAACACTTTCTAACCTCTGACCAACCTAATTGAAGCCCCATGCTTGGCCTATAAAAGCACCACCTCTTTACGGCCAAAGAGGACACATGCAAAAACCTCAACAAAGCCCTACCAAATTGCTCCTAGACCTTCCCACAACCTTGAGAAGATCATCTCCTCCATTCCTAGCCCTTCTCCCCCACTGATAAACCCTAATTTCTTCACTGAAATTCAGAGCTTGTTGGTCATTCCACCAAACTCAACCAAACTCTAAATTAACTCTTCCAACAACTTATCCATACTCTAAAATAACTTTCCTAATCAAAAGCTCTAATTCCTAAGCCCTTTAGTGTAGCTCTAAACCTCAATTGATCCCCCCTTTTGGTCTAAATCATACTTGAACCCAACCACAGCTCAAATTAGCATTTGGAGGATGTTTGTAGACTCAAGGTGAAGCTTTTGAACAAACCTAATGGAGACCTCACCTCTTGGGCAAAATTTAAACATGAAATTTCTTTTTTTTTGCTTGGTTTGGACCTTTGTGAAAACGTTTACATTTCATGTGTATCTAGTCGTATAGATGTGTTCGTCTCACTTAGATGAAAGTGTATGAACAAACCCCATGTAATTTAGTTGAGTATCGAGCGAGATTTTAGGGATAGAACGTAAAGTTTCTCAGGTTAAGAAGATCAGAGACGATGAACAAAAGTCGTCCATTCATGCATGTATTGAACGAATGGTGGAGATCAAGCCGAACAAGACGATAGAATGTGAACCGCAGGACGAGACAAGGACTGAGGTGGAAAGCACAGTGAATCACACAATGACGTGTGGGATTTCGGGGATGCTAAAGATGACGTGACACCGACGTGGATAAGTAGGGAATTAGGGATTTTCAAAATTAAATAAATACATAAAATGATATTTAACTTAAAAATTCATATTTTGGTGTAAAAAATCACAAAAAAAAAACCTTTGTGCTTAGTAAACAAAGAAGAATTTAATGGACAAAAAATTAAAATTATCTATTAAATATTTTATTTAAAATTAATTAAAAACCTCAAATCTTAATTAATTCATAAGTTTTTAAATATTAATCACCATTACATGAATTTTGAGGGCTTATTTCTAATGATCATAGAGACTTTCTCTTATTTTTCTAAGTTTAGAGGATACCTTAGCATTAAAAGTCCTAATTTTCTAAGAATTTCACCTTTACTTTAATTAAAAATTATGAAAAATAAAAATAAAAATAAGAAAAATATGAAATCAAGTTATTGAGTTCACTGTGGTCAGAGGATCATAGGAAAAATAAAAATGCCATTTAAAATAAAGAATATATTGTTTAGTATTTTTATATTTAGAAAATTAACAAAAATGAAAAATATGTAAATATAATTCAAAAATTCACAAAAATAACCCTAATTAAAAGAAACCACCCTAAGATACCCCCCATAAAAATTTTAAATTTAGAAAGTTTATTTTTAATATAAGAATGTATTTTCTAAGAAAATACTAATTTTGGCTTAAAATAGTTATATAAAATAAAATAAAAATTACAAAATTTAGTTTGGAGTGCTCCTTGAGACTAAAGGCTCTTAGAAAAATTAAAATTGATGTTAAAATAACAATTGCACTTTTTAAGTATTTATCTAATTTTAAATAATTAAATATAATTAAAAATATAAAAAAAACAACTACATCTCAAAATGTCACAAATCAATTTTTGATGAAGAAGATAACTAAGGAAAGCTTCTACAAATTTTTAAAAAATAAAAAAGCATTTTTTAAGTAGTTAATGTATTTTCCATATTTTTTACCAAACATAATTATAAAAATTAAAGAAAAATCACAAAAATATAAAATAATTTTTTTTTGAGTTCTTTGAAGTCAGGGAGATTAATGAAAAAATAAGTTAATTTTCATAATAAAAATTTATTTTCTTTTTATTTATTAATTAAGATTAACTAAAAATCATAAAAATTAAAATATAATTTAAAAATTCATGAAAATTATCCTGAATGGTCCTCTGACTTATAGGAGTACAATAAAATTTTCCTAAGGACAACAAACATGCTTTGGTTAATCAAATTAACTCACATTGGAAATTCATAATTTTGAACCAAAATAATTATAATAAATTAAAAAAAATCAGAAAAATCTAAGTTCTCCTTTGATATTTCAATTAACCCATGAGTAATGTGTCAGAAAAGTTTCATGATCGTTTGAGTGAAGCTAAAAGAGTTATGGGGTAGGGGTAAAATTGTAATTTTGGAACTTTGTACTCTAATTAAAATTTAAGTCAAACCATAGGGTAAAAGGGTAATATTTATGATAATTAATCTTTTGAGATGATTGAAACACAAGGGTAAAAAGGAAAAATCAATTCACATTATTTTGTACAAAAGTGTAAAATTGTAATTATCTTAATTGTTGAGGTTTGGAAGATAAATTGAATTTGGATGATTCAAGTGTAAGTGGGCACATATTAAGAAGTCAATAATTCACTGATTTAGAGCCCCAAGTCAAGGGTTAAATACGATTCAATATTTTAATAAGGATCAAACACATTGCATGAATCTTTTTCAAAATTACAAGTTTATCCTTAAGAGATCTAAGAGCTTGGTAGTTGATTCACCAAAAATATATGCATTTTTAGACCCATATTTTATACTCATTTTTAGTGATATTGCACTTCAATGGAAGATATTTTTATGTTTTATTACAGGTTATTGATTTTTAGGACTTGAAGCAAAAATGAAGCAAAAAGAATGAAATTTAGAGTCAAAATGGCTTTTCTAAAGAAATGCTCAGCGCCGACAGCGCCCAGAGCAGTGCCGACGATGCAGAACAACAGAAGAGATGGTGAATTTTACTCAGCGCCGACGGCTTTAGAAGCAGCACCGATGACGCCGTTTGACAGAGAGCAGCGAATTAAATTGCGGAACATTGGCGCCGACAGCGCTAGAATGGGCGCCGACGGTGCTAATGTCGGTTCAACCCATGTTTCTAGAAGATTCGATGAATTTTGATGCTTTGTGATGAGTTTTTGGAGGCACCTATTGGAGAACCAACTCTAGGCTTTATTTGGGGCCAAAATTGATAAAAAAAAGTGACTCTTCTTGACATCTCATCGTCCCAATTCAACCTTCTACGCATCACAAAATTTTTCATTTTTCATTCCACAACCATTTAGAGTTCACTGTTCTTATAATTTAGAGTTTTGTGATGAGATTAAGTGTGAATTCTTCTCTAAGAGTGTTAAATAAGGAGAAAAGTGAGAGATTTCTTCTTCCTACATTTCCTAAAAAAGGCTACAAGGGATTTTCTTTCAGAAAAAGTTTCAGATAAGTGTTGTTTGTTTATTAGTATTGTATGAACTTTCTTTTATATATGAAATTTTTGTTTTGTTGTATCTTCCTCATGAAGTCTGAGTAGTTTAATTTATCTTTCTTCCTACTCTGAGATATGGTGAAACGAAGAGATAATATGGATGTGACAATATTAAAATATAAAATAAATTATGATGATTTTTCAACTCCAAACTTAATTTACTTTTCGATATGACCTATTGAATTGTTAAAATATGTTGTGAAACATATGATCCGGGAAATGGAGTATAAGTTCTACAACGGAGTGAAGATCACATTTGATTCCATGAAGGAGAATTTCGTTCATGAAATTAAGTGATGTAAAAATAGGGAAATATACTTTGTTGGGTGTAGAATTGGAGAATCTTTAGGGTGACAAACTAAAATCCATAATTTGGTCTTAGTGTTTTAAAACTAAAGCGAAAGTTAGCCTTCAGGTGAATGGAAGTGGGAGCTCTGGAGTGGGAGCCAGTATCCTCCAAGCCTAGCCACAGATTTAGGGACTAAACTTGAGATTAGCCAATGATTTTCTATAACACTATATCAAGGTAAAGAATTAAAATTGTTCCTATTTGGCACAATATATATTTGAACCATTTATCTCATCTCATTTTACCAAAACCTCATTGTAGTGGAAAAGATGTTTTTTATATAAGAAATATTTGTCACATAAACATAGTTTAATAGTTTAGTAGTTACTATTTAAACTTTGTATTTCAGTTTTGTTATTAATTAAATAATTTAGTTCTGATAATATCTCAACATTTGAAATTAAAGACGGTAATTTTGTTTTGACTTTCTATGAATTTTCTAGTAAATTTATCATTTCAAATTTAAATATTCCCCGTGGGATCGATATTTGGGGCTTAAATAGAAAGTCTTTTAGTATTTGATAACGATACGATACTTGCGTAGAATCCCAACATTAATTGTTTAAATTTATTATTAATAAAATATTGCATCAAGCTTTCGACATCGTTGCATAGCGGAGTAAACTTTATAATTTTTACACAACTATATTCTCGGGATCAAGTTTTTGGCGTCATTGCTAGGGAAGGTAACGGTAAATTAAATACATTTGGTAAATTAGGAAATTTAGAGATATTTATATAAAAAATTAAAAAATTAAAAACTTAAACGAAATGTTGAATAACTTAAATAATCAAATAAATGAAAATCGACACAGACCTTTAAAAGATTATGCCAATTCGACAGCAGATGAACTTCACTTGACTATCCAAAATTCTGTTGTTGCTGCTAATTCATTTGAGCTTAAACCTATTATTATCTAAATGGTACAAAATAATTAGTTTGGAGAAACACCAACTGAAGATCCAAACTTACATCTTTCAAGTTTTCTACGTGCTACTTTTAAATATGACGGAGTGTCTAATGATGTTGTTAGGCTTAGACTTTTTCCTTTTCATTAAGGGATAAAGCCAAAGCTTGATTAAATTCATTAGCACCTGGATCTATCAGAACTTGGGGAGAACTATCAAAAAAATTCTTAGCTAAATATTTTCCACCCTCGAAAACTGCTAAGCTTAGAAATAATATTACATATTTTTGTGAGTTTAAAGGGGAATTGATATATGAAGCTTGGGAAAGATTTAAAGATCTTCTTAGAAAATATTCACACCATGCTCTACGAGATTGGTTAATAATTTAAACATTTTATAATGGATTAGTAGGATCATTAAGATCTATTATAGATGCTACTGCGGGTGGATCACTAATATCAAAACCTTTTGATGAAGCATATTCTTTAATTAAAAAAATGGCTATTAACAATTTTCAATGGCCTTATGAAAGGGTAAATCCTAAGAGAGTAGCTAGTATTCATGATTTTGATGCAATTTCTATTTTAGCATCTCAAATTGCTGCTATTTCAAAAAAGATTGATCAAATAGGAGTGAACTATTCTCAAATACCCCCAACATTAGAGAGAAATTCACTAGGATAGATCATTGATACTCAATCATCTTATGAAACTTTAAATGTTATAAAAAATTGAATTAACAATCCTTATTCTAACTTTTATAATCCTGGATAGAAAAGCACCCTAATTTTAGTTGGAATAATTATAACAAATCGATGAATCCCTCCAGAAATTCGAACAACCAAGGAAATCCTAATCATCGACCTTATTATCCGCCTGGATTTAACTCCAATCCTAACCCACAATTTAAGGAAAAGAAGTTGACGATGGAAGAAGTAATGTTAAACATGGAAAATCAAATACAGAATCAAGGGTTTGCTATCAGAAATATTGAAAATCAATTAGGACATATTGCTACTGCACTCGGTAATAGACCTTCTAGAATTCTTCCGAGTACGGTAGAAGTTAATCCAAAAGATCAAAATAAGGATCAAATTAAAGCTATTCAATTACGAAGTGGAAAACAAGTGAAAACAGGATCCAAAGAGAAACTGAAGTTGATGAAGAGAAGGAAGAAATGGAAAGTGACCAAAATGAAAATGAACAAACACAAGGTCCTTTAGAAAAACCATTACCTCCATTTCCTCAAAGACTGAAGCAGAAGAACAAAAATAAACAATTTACAAAATTCTTGGAATTCCTTAAGAAGTTAATGATAAACATTCCTTTTGTTGAAGCTTTGAAACAAATGTCAAGTTATGTGAGATTTATAAAAGGATATACTAAACAAGAAATGAAGTTTACAGATCATGAGATTGTTGCACTTAGTGAAGAGTGTAGTGCTATTATTCAGAAAAAGCTTCCTGAAAAATTAAAAGATCCTGATAGTTTTACTATACCTTGTGCTATCGATGAAAAGTTTTTTGGAAAAGCTTTATGTGATTTAAGAGCGAGTATAAATCTTATGCCTTTATTGATCTTTAAATGTTTAGATTTGGGAGATATTTCTCATACTACTGTAACTCTTTAGTTAGTTAATCGATCAATAACTTATATAAAAGGAGTTATAGAGGATGTATTAGTAAAAGTGGATAAGTTTATTTTCCCTGTAGACTTGATAGTATTGGATATGAAGGAAGATAAAGAAATTCCCATTATTTTAGGGAGACATTTCTCGCTTAGATATGGAGGAAGATAAAGAGATTCCTATTATTTTAGGGAGACCATTTCTTGAAATAGGGAGAGCTGTAATAGATGTACAAAAAGGAGAATTAATAATGAGAGTTAATGATCAAGAAGTAAAATTTAATATTACAAAAGCTACAAAAAGGTGAATTTAATGAGAGTTAATGATCAAGAAGTAACATTTAATATTGCAAAAGCTATGAAATATCCAGCATTAGAAAACAATAATGAATGTTTTAGGATGGAAGTAACTGATTAGCAATTTAAGAATTTGTTTAAAGACAAATTAAAGGAGAATTTTTTGAAAACAACGAAAAAATAAAAGAAGAAGATTTGGATTGTATTCAGGGCAAATTTGAAACTCTAGACTTGTTGGAAAACGATAATAAAAATCTTATTCCTTCAAGTATTAAACCACCTGCACTTGAACTGAAAATATTACCTGCCCATTTAAATTATGTGTTTTTAAGAGAGTCATCTACATTACCTATTATTGTATCTTTTGAATTAATTAAAATTCAAGAACAAAAATTAATAGAGATGTTGAAAAGATATAAAAAGGCTTTTGGATGGACTTTAGTAGATATTAAAGGAATTAGTCCATCTATTTGTACGCACAAAATTCTATTAGATGAACAATATGAACCTAAAGCTGATCCTCATAGGAGATTAAACCCAATAATGAAAAAAGTTGTTAAAAAAGAAATTTTAAAATGGCTAGATGTTGGAATTATATATCCTATTTCAAACAGTGCTTGGGTAAGTCCAATTCACTATGTTCCGAAGAAAGGAGGAGTGACCAATGAAGAAAATGAGAAAAATGAATTAATACCAATAAGACAAGTTACTAGTTAGCAAAATTGTATTGACTGTAGAAAATTAAACATGGCCATCAGAAAAAAATCACTTTCCTTTACCTTTTATAGACCAAATGTTGGATAAATTGGCTGGGAAAAATATTATTTATTTTTAGATGGATATACTGGTTATCACCAAATTCCAATAGCTCTAGAGGATCAAGAGAAGATAACATTTACAAGCTCATATGGAATATTTGCTTTTCATAGAATGTCTTTTGGACTATGCAATGCACCTGTAACATTCTAAAGATGTATGATGTCAATTTTTAGCAATTTTATTTAATATGGAATGGAAGTGTTTATGGAATATTTTTTGGTACTTGGAACTTCCTTTGAATTATGTTTAAATAATTTTGAAAAAGTTCTGGAAGTATGTGAAAAAATCAACCAAGTACTAATTGGGAAAAATGTTAATTTACGGTTGCAGAAGGAATTGTACTTGAGCATAAAATTCTGAAAATGACACGGAAGTAGATCCTACAAAAATTCAAGTTATTGAAAAATTACCACCTTCGACTAATGTTAAGGGGTAAGAAGCTTTCTAGGACATGTTGGTTTCTACAGGCATTACATAAAAAAAAATTCTAAAATAACTAAGCTATTATGTCAACTTTTAGAAAAAGATATTAAATTTGATTTTAATGAGAAATGCATAAAAGCATTTGAATTATTAAAAGAAAAATTAATCACTGCGCCTATAATTGTTCCACTTGATTGGGAGAAACCATTTGAAATAATGTGCGATGCTAGTGATTATGCTAATAGGGCTTTGTTAGGACAAAGGCATAATAAAATTTTTAAAGTAATATATTATGCTAATAAAACTCTAAATGATGCTCAAATTAACTACACTACTACTGAAAGAGAGTCACTCGCTATTGTTTATGCCTTTGATAAAATTACACCTTACTTAATTGGAACTAAATGTATAGTGTATAAAGATCATTATGTTATTAAATACTTGATGCAAAAGAAGGACACTAAAATCAAGAGTTTGATTTTACCATAGTTGATAGAAAGGCAAGATTAATTAGATGGATACTTCTATTGCAAGAGTTTGATTTTACCGTGGTAGATAAAAAGAAAAATGATAATCAAATAGTTGATCATTTGTCTAGACTAGAAAGAGAAATATTAACTAATTTTGCAAATGAAATTTTAGAACATTTTCCTGATGAATAATTATATAGTATTGATGAAATGAATGTACCGTAGTATGCTGATATAGTAAATTATATTATAAGTGATATTTTACCATATGATATAAAAAATTCATAATTAAACGATATAATAAATTATATTGTAAGTGATAATCTACTACCAGATATTAAGAATCAACAATTAATAAAATTTATATATGATTCAAAATTCTATTTTTGGGATGACCCATATTTATATAAATAATGTAAATATCTAATTATTAGAAGATGTGTGCCTTTTGAGGAAACTCAACAGATAATTGAAAGGTGTCATGATTCTGAATTTGGAGGACATTTTGGAATGAATAGAACTGCATATAAGATTTTGCAAGCTAGATTTTATTAGCCTACTCTTTTTAGAGATGTTAATGAATATATTAAAATATGCGATCGATGTCATCGAGTAGGAAATATTTCTAGAAGAAATAAAATGCCTCTAAATTACACATTAGAAGTTGAAATTTTTGATGTGTGGGGATTAGATTTTATGGGACCATTTATGCCTTTATTTGGGAACTTATATATATTACTTGTTGTTGATTACATGTCCAAATGGATTGAAGCTATTGTTGTACCTAGATATAATGCTCGAAGTGTTTCTAAATTTTTAATTAAAGATATTTTTACAAGATATGTAATGCCGAGAATAATTATTACGGATGGAGGATCTCATTTTAGAAATAATAGAATCGAAAAATTGATTAATAAATATGATATTATACATAGATTCTCTACTGCTTATGATCCTCGGACTAGCGGTCTAGCAGAGATATCAAATCGTGAAATGAAACAATTTTTACAAAAATCTGTACATCCTTATAAATTGGATTGGTCTGCTAGATTAGATACTGCATTATGGGCATACAGAACTGCTTATAAGACTCTTACAGGAATGTCCCCATATAGACTTATTTTTGGAAAAAAACATGTCATTTACTAGTAGAATTAGAACATAAAACATTTTGGGCTATTAAGGAATTTAATTTTAATTTAAAGGATGCTGGCGAGAAAAGATTATTGCAACTTAATGAATTTGAGGAGATTAGAAATGAAGCATATGATAATACAAAAATCTATAAAGGAAAAATGGAAATATGGCATGATCGGAAGATTATTCAAAAGAAGTTTGAAACTAAACAAGAAGTTTTATTATATAATACAAGATTGAGATTATTTCTAGAAAAATTAAAATCCAGATGGTTAGGACCACTTAAAGTGATTAAAGTTTATCATTATGGAACTGTTGTTATTAAAGATCATAACACTGAAAAGATATTTAAAGTTAATGGGCATCGATTGAAACATTATTATAAAGGGCACATACCACAATTTAAAGAAGTTTTAATGTTAAGTCAACCCAACTAATCAAATGGTATGTCGGGCTGGCGACGTTAAACTAAGCACTTCTGGGAGGCAACCCATATATAAATATATATATCTATGTATTACTATTTTGTTTGATAAGTGTTTATATATTAGAATATAATAATCCTACACAATTTTATATATTAAAAATTAAGATAAATATTGGTATTAGAGGAAAGTTTAGAATCGAATGTAACAAAAAAATGAAAAGGCGTAATTTTGGCCTCTGACACTGACGACGCCAGCATGGGCGCTGACAGCGCTCGCAGACATACCAAAGCGCCAGCAACGCCATCGGGAGCGCCGATGGCGCCGATAGAAATTTGACAGTTTAGGACGAATTATGGCAAACTTTGGCAGGATTTCGCTCCGTAATAACCCCCGGGAGGTGTTTTTAAAGTCCTAAAAACTGCTTTGGATGACCAGAAACTTTCTATTTTCGAATTCCATGGCATTAAATTCCAGAAATACTTCCAGGTATGGAGTTTTCAATAGAAGAAAGTTTATCAATTTTGACGCACAAAAATTATACAAAAAAGTTATTATAAAGAAGAGGCTTATCAAGGAAAGAGGCTTTATCAATCACGAATTGATTAATCCAAGTTCTCTGATTGATAAAATCATTGTACAAAGAAGTTGGGAAGTTCTGTGCTACACTACCACTGCAGTTGCTGTACCTGTAGTGAAGGAATTCTATGCAAACTTACATGAAATTACCCAAGGAGTTGTCTTCGTACGAAGTAAGGTTGTACCATTTACTCCTGCGCGAATCAATGAGTTGTATATGATAGAAAATGTTTCAATCTGTCATTATACAAATTTTGTCCCTATCAGAGATTTGATGCAAGATATCTATAATTTTCTGATGGATGAAAGTGATATTTGGGAAATGCAAGATGAGGGATATTTTAGTTTCTCTGCTTCATTACTTAATCTAATATCAAAGCAGTGACATTTCCTCATTTCTGCAAAATTACTCCCTACCATGAAGATTTGTAGAGTCACCAAAGAAAGTGCTATTTTGAACTGTTGCATTCAAATGGAAAAACCCATTGATGTAGGATATATCATTTTTAAATCTATTATGGGTATTATTATGAATGGGCCAATTTATGGACTTGGGCATCCTTCCATAATTTTTCTACTTTACAGTCAATCTCAAGTTCCATATGAAAGTTGGGAAAAAATTTTATTACCGTGGGAGCCCATGATTCCTATTGATGATAATTATGTTGAGAAAGGGAATGAAGCATTATATAATATCTTAGATCATTCATCACATGCTTTAACTCCATTGATGCCACCAACAGTTGGAAGTTCACTTGTTGTAGAAAAAAAATTGAAGAAAATTGAAAGAGAACTTCAGAGTATTAGTGCAGATGTTTAAAAAAAAAGGATGGATCGAAGAAAATTCGACCCTTCTATAATCTGTACATTCATTATCAGTTTATGAGAGATATTAGAGGAGGAGAAAACAATGAAGATGAGGTAGAATAATTGAAATATTTGGACTCTCTACTAGTTTAAAATACTTATGTACTTAATGTGATTGTGTGGATTTGATTTAGTTTGCTTTGATTTAGAATTTTGAACTTTGATTGTGTGTATAGTTTTGTGACAGTGTTTAGTGCTGTGGCTTGATTTTGACGCTGATTTATAATTTATTTTGCTTAATATGTGTGAAAGTGTGATTAGAAAAATGTGTTGGTAAAAGTGTATTTCTATATATAAAAGTTAGTTTGCTGTTGTTTGTGAAAAATGATTGTTTGTGAAAATGTTTGTTTGTGAATTATTGTTAGATAAAAATTGTGTTTAAAAAACATATTAAAAAAACTTTGGAGAAAATTAAAAATTGAAAAAAATCAAAAAATGGAATTTATTCGATTTTTTTTGAATTTTCTCTAGATTTCTTATGACACCAAGAATGAGCAAAGAAAAAAAAAGTAGATTATGATGAACAAAAATTTATAGCTTCAAAACAAAAATTTATTAGCTAGTGCTCGATTCAATAGTCTACTTGAGCATAAAAAAAGTAATTCCAGATCGTGGTTTTAAAAATCCGGGTGGAGAAGTCAAGCGATGAATCAATGCTTGACAGTGGAAAAATTTCTATTATTTTACTGCCGATGCGATTATTAGTGTAGTGATGGAATTCTATGCCAACTTTACTGAGGCTTTTAACGAATTTTTTTGGTTTGTGGGAGAAAGGTGGAGTTTTCTCCAAGAAAAATTAATGAGTTTTATCAGTTAGAAGATGTTTACAGTTGCCAGTATAAATCATTTTCTGCTACGAATGAGGCCTTGGATGAGGTTATTTCTTTTCTGACTGATGGAAGATGAACCTGGAAAGTGAAAAATGATGTTAAGGTAAAATTTCCTCTTTCTATGTTTAATGTAGTATCTAAGGCCTAGCACTACTTTATTTCTGGAAGAATGATTCCAACAAATCATCATAGTGAGGTGACCAAGGATAGAGCCATCCTGAACTTCTGTATTTAGCAGGTGATGAGGATAAATGTAGGCTCTATTATTTATATGAACACTAGATCTATTGCTTTGAGAGAGACCACTGGTGGTTTGGCACACCCTGCACTTATTTTTACACTCTGTAAATAGGTAGGAGTTGATTTTAGACCTGAAGAAGAGAAGATTGAGCCTCTAAAACCTATTGGGCTTGCCAATATAAAGACATATGAATCTCATGTTGGATGGAGGTATGGAAGTAAGACCAGAGATATTCCTTCTACTTTGAGGACCCCTACTTCTATTGACCCTACTAACTGAGTACTTTTAGACCAAATGATGATCTAGCAGGGAGATATCTTAAGAATGGATAATAGATTGCAAAACATGGATGCCAGAAATGCTCACACTGATGATTTGATATGACAAATGTTCGAATATGATGCTGCTTATGATGATGCACTGGTGAGATACATGAAGGGTGATCATTCTGTTCAGTTTCCTACTCACCCTATTTTTACTCCATATCAACGGTAAAATTTGAATGTGGAAGAAGAAGAAGATGATGATCATTGGTGATCTTTCTTTTAGTGTATGTTTGATTGTACTTTGTTATTGTGTTGTTTGTTTTTGTTATATTGTTGAGACTTTTTGTTAGATGGTGAGACTTTGTTTTGTTGTTATGTTGAGTTGTGAACTGTAGTTTGTAAAACTGTTTTCATTTCTGCAATTCAGTTTAGTTCTATTATCAATTTTAGTATTTTGTTAAATGTACTGTAATTAACTCTTTCTCAGCAGATTTTATATGTATTATGTGCAATTAAATGTTTTAAGTCTTGTACCTTTTTATATTAGCACTTGTAGTATTTCAAAATTAAGTTTCAAAATCAGAACCTTCAACAAGTATGTCTTTTCCTTATGTATTTAATGTTTTCTTTCACCCTTTATTTTTTAGTTCTTCTTGCTAAATCTTTTAATAATTTAAGTTTGGGTGGGGGGGGGAAGAATTTTTTTTTTAAGAAAGAAACTTAAATTTATTTGTCCTCACTTAGCTATATTTTCAAAAAAAAATTAAATTTAACATGGCCTTTGATATTAGAGGGGTTAACTTTAGATAACTATATTTATGTTTCTAAATATATAGTAAACTTAAGTAAAAAATTTCAATCATAAAGGTTAATTTTAGAGATTAAGATGTTTGGTATAAGAGAATAAGACTATGTTTTTTTTATTTTAAGTAAAAAAATTTGTATTTTTGAAATATTAAAAATCTTAAAGGTTCATGTAAGAAGAAAATAATTAAACTTTATGAAATCTTCAAGCTAATATAAATTTATTAAGTGAAGAAATGTGACAAGTTTTTAACTTTAAGAAGAGGATAGTGAAGTTCAAAATCATTAAAGGCTATCCAGATATAGTAATTCTCACATAAAAGAAAAGAAAAGAAAAGAAAAGAAACAAAAGGAAAAGAAAAAGAAAAACAAAGATGTTGAGAGAAGCTTGAGTAGATGCCGAATTAAAAATTGGCTTCACTTGAATCAATTTAAGCAAGAAGATTTGACTACATTTTCTAAACTTTTATTTGAGTATTAGCTCATTTACTAGTAAAGTTTTATGAAGTTCTTTTTCATATGAATACTTTAAGTGGCTTTAATATGACAGTTTGCAATTTTTTCTTGAAAAGAATAGAGCAGAAATCTTGGACTTGATTGCTAAATATTCTTATAACTTTAATATTAACTGGAGTTGTTTTGAATTTTTCTTAAGTTATGTTATTATATTTAGTAGACTAAGATATGGAAATCTAGAAGTTAAATTCTTTACCATAAGTCATATTTTTTATATAGTAAAAGAGTTACTTGAGCACAAGTAACATGTAAGTTTGGGAGATTTTGATACACAAAAAATATATGCATTTTTAGACCCATATTTTATACTCATTTTTGGTGATATTGTACTTTAATGGAAGGTATTTTTATGTTTTCTTCCATGTTAATTTTTAGGACTTGAAGCAAAAAGGAAGCAAAAAAGGATGGAATTTAGAGTCAAAATGGCGTTTTTGAAGAAATGCTCAGCGCCGACAACGCCCAGAGCAGTGCTGATGGTGCATAGCAACGAAACAGATGATGAATTTTACTCAGCACCGACGACGTCAGAAGCAGTGTCGACGACGCCGCTTGATAGAGAGCTGCGAATTAAATTGCGGAACACTGGCACCGACAGCGCCAGAATGAGCGCCGATGGCGCCAATGTCGGTTCAGCCCCTATTTCTAGAAGATTCGACAAATTTGAATGCTTTTTGAAGTGTTTTTGGAGTCACCTATAAGATAACTGACTCTAGGCATTATTTGGGGCCAAAATTGATCAGAAAAGTGACTCTTCTGACATTTCATCATCCCAATTCAACATTCTATGTGTCACACATTTTTCCATTTTTCATTCCACAACCATTTAGAGTCCATTGTTCTTATAATTTAGAGTTTTGTGGTGAGATTAAGTGTGAATTCATATCTAAGAGTGTTGGAGAAAGAGATAAGTGAGAGATTTCTTCTTCATAAGTTTCCTAGAAGAGACTACAAGGGATTTGCTCTGAGAAAGAGTTTCAAATAAGTGTTGTTTGTTTATTAGTGTTGTATGAACTTTCTTTTATATATATAATTTCTGTTTTGTTGTATCTTTCTCATAAAGTTTGAGTCGTTTACTTTATCTTTCTCCCTACTCTGAGATATGGTGGAATGAAGAGATAATATGGATGTGCCAATATTAAAATATAAAATAAATTGTGATGATTTTTAACTCCGAACTTAATTTACTTTTCGATCTGGCCAACTGAATTGTAAAAATAGGTTGTAAAACATATGATCCATGAAATGAAGTATGAGCTCTACAACGGAGTGAGGATCACATTTGATTCCATGAAGGAGTATTTTGTTCATGAAATTAAGTGCAAATAAATAAGAACATATACTTTGTTGGGTGTAGAATTGGAGAATCTTTAGGGTGAAAAACTAAAATCTTTAATTTGGTCTTAGTGTTTAAAAATTAAAGCGAGAGTTAGCCTTCAGGTTAAGGGAAGTGGGAGCTCTATAGTGGGAGCCATTATTCTCCTAGCCTAGCCACGAATTTAGGGACTAAACTTGAGATTAACCAATGATTTTCTATAACACTGTATCGGGATAGAGAATTAAAACAACTCCTATTTGGCTTAATACATATTTGAACCATTTATCTCATCTCATTTTACCAAAACTTCATTCTAGTGGGAAAGATGCTTTTTCACATAAGAAATATTCATCACATAAACATAGTTTAATATTTTAGTAGTTATTGTTTAAACTTTGTATTTCAGTTTTGTTATTAGTTAAATAATTTAGTTCTGATAATATCTCAACATTTGAAATTAAAGACAGTAATTTCATTTTGACTTTCTATGAATTTCCTAGTAAATTTATAATTTCAAATTTAAACCTTCCCTGAGGGATCGATATTTGGGGCTTAAATAGAAATTCTTTTATTATTTGATAATGATACATATACTTGCATAGAATCCCAACATTAAATGCTTAAATTTTTTATTAATAAAATATTGCATCAAGCTTTCGATACCGTTGCATAGCGGAGTCAACTTTATAATTTTTACACAACTATATTTTCGAGATCAGTAGTTAGCTAGGCTTGTTCTAAAATCATTTAAAGGGATTATAAAAGAAAGAACATAACTTATCACAAACATTTCTAAAACACTACGAACTCAAATATCAATTGGGAAGAGAACAAAATTCCCTTAAGTAATTAAGCTTACCCTTATGGGTGACTACCAACATCAACCTCAACATAATACTACAAGAAGTGACTACTTACCATACTCATGGGTTAATTGAAACATGAGGATTGAGCATAATTTGAAACATTGATCTAAATTNTTAATTCCTTATATTAAATAGGGGAATTTCTCGGCCAATACATTGGTTTCGCAGACCAAACGGATGTCATAAATTTCTTTAGTTTATTTGGTCGAGCCTCACCCTCAATTCTTGTGTTCATCCCGGGATAGATACAGGGTTTGAGGTAAAGTGCTCTTTCATTTAAACTATGAAAATTATGGGGTGAGTTTGACTTCATCTTTTTCAAAACTAAAATTTTTTAAAAAAAACGTCCTTCCGAAGCGGGCAACGGGATTTCAATTCCGATGACCGAAAGCTTCTTACGGGAAAACCCCACACCAAAATTAGTGCCGACATTGAGTTATGGTTCGAAGGAAGCTGCTACTACTACAGGTGCGGGATTTGCTTCCTTGATATGCGAGTAGGCCAGAGTAAAGTATGATAATTGGGAGGAAGTTTTATTGCCTCTGAAGCCCATTACGAAAGTGAATGTGAAGACTTATTCAGAGCATTTGATTATTGGCTGGAGAGGAGGATTTTCCACGAGCTTTGAATTATAGATGTTTGCTGCATCTACCTCTACTGCATCTTCATCAAGACCATCTGCTTCACGTTCTTCTACATCTTGAGGCAAGTCAACTGAGACTCAAGAGCAGTTATTACAAAAAATGATGACTCATTTCCACTTTACCGCTGATAAAGTTCAAAATCTAGAACATTTTGTTGAGCATATAAAAATGCATAATAGGAGAAAGAGTGACTTTGAGGAGAAATTATACCCAGCTCTGGAGGGCCTAATTAGAGGTGACCCATGAGTAGTATTTCTTCAATATCCTCATTATCCTTACTATGAGCCTAAAAAAAAACGGTATAGTGGCAATTCTGAGAGTGGAGAGGAGTAGAGATGAGAGATGATGTTTTGGACTTTATCTGGTTTGATGTATTATTATGTTTGTGTTTTGTCATGGACTCTGTGATGTAGTACTTTTACAGATGCAATTATGTGATGTTGTGGACTATGTTGTATGTTGTGTTTTGAATTTTTATGTTCTATTTGTTGTGATTGTTGTGTTAGATAATATTTTGTTTTTAAAATTTTAGGGTAGTAACTGTTTTTTTTTTAGTAATGTGGATTGGTTAGTTTAGAACATAACTTAATTCCATGTTTTCTTAAAGTTAAAAATCTTGCTAGCATAGATCTTAATTTTAAAATTCAGAAACTACTACCCTAAATTTTTTTTATCGTGCTCGTGTGTGGTTTGCTTTTATACCTACTGTTTAGAAGTCTATTAAATCTCTACATGTTAAACTAAAATAAAATGTTAGAAAATTTGATCAAAATTAATTTTACTCCTATCTTTAGTTTTATGCTTGTATAATTAGGATGTAAAAATTATTATTAGCATGTTATTTCATTTTTCATTCCTGCCTATATAATTATCTGATGCTAAACTGTTTATTATAATAAAAAAAATTAAAAAATTAATTGCTTAATCAAAAATTTGTTCTATATTTGATCTTTTTAAAGCATAATACTTGATAAAATCTTAAGCTTATAAACATAATATAGTAAGTAAAATTATTTTTAATAAAAATTTTTAAGTAGAGAAAATAAAAGAACTAAGATCTAAATTTAGAGAACTTACAATATTTCTAAATTATATAGGAACTCATATTTTTATAGTTTATAAAATTAAAAATTTTCAAACTTTAAGATGGTCTCATTTACTAATTTTTTTTTCTAAATTGGACTACTATATTTCTAAATCTAAATTTTAGTAACTCCTAAAGAAACTCATATACATATCATACATATTTGGTTTTTAAAGATTGAAGTGTCACTTGAGGACAAGTAACATTTTAAGTTTGGGGGATTTTGAGACACCTAAAATATATAGTATTTTTAAACACATTTTTATACGTATTTTTGAGATATTATGCTTTAATGGAATGTATTTTTGTATTTTTCTTGCATATGCAAGTGAAAAGGGAAAAAATGCTTAAAGGAGTGAATAAGGATCAAATTTGGAGCAAAAAGGTGAAAAATTGTGCAAAAGAGTTTTGGCGCCTGAGCACCAGATTCAGTGCTTAAGCGCCGGTTAAATAGAGAAGGCCAAGCCTAAGTGCCGAGACCTCGCGCTTAAGCACCAGTGGCAGTTACTAGAGGAGTAAAATCGCTTTTCACAAATTTCAAAGAGGTTTTTGAGGCACCCACTGGCTTAATAGGTGGTTGTAACCACCATAAATGAAAGTTATCATGAAAGGATTGGTATCTTGAATAAATACATTGAATCAATACACATTTTGAAGAGATCCTAAGGAATCTCTTTGAACAATATAAAAGAAAGAAGAGAGGACTTAGAAAACAGTCCTGAAAATATTGGCAAGTTTTGAAATTTCTTCTCTAGGGAGTTAGTTCAGAGAGATTGTTAGGAACCAATTTTTATTTACTTTATCCTTTTTGTTATTTTGTTTTAAGTGATTGTAAAAGAAAAGTGATTCAAAGGAACTTCAAAAGTTTGGTGGTTGACTTAAGATAATTTTTTATCTTTTTGTTTTAGACTACTTTTGATTTTAATCGAGACTTGTTATTGGTTTGACAATGATTTCTTCTTTCAAACTAAAGTGTGGTTTTTGTTTTCTCCATGAATTCTGAGTATTTTTCTTTATCTTTCTTCTTAAAATAATAAGTAATTAAGTTTTGGATGGATGTTATGGAGATTACTGATCTTTAATGTTGGAAGAAGTTGCGATGATTTAAATCCATGCACTTCATTTACTTCATGATTTGGCCAATCTAGATGTTAAAATTTTTTGTGAGAACATGTAAGAACCGGGCTGGTGTAGTCTTAGTCAACAATTGGAAAGAATTACATGAGGTTGTACAAATGAGAATGCAGTTCATAGGGTTGAGTGCAAATAATAGGGAAATATTCATTGATGGGTGTAGAGTTACAGGACTTTAAAGTGATAAGTTAAAGCCCCCAACTTAGTTTATTGTTTTAGGTTCTGATACGAGAATGTTAGCCCTGGGTGGAGGGAATCGAGGGAGCTCTAGAGTGAGAGCTAGTATCTTCCCTGCCTAGCCGGTCTTCAGAACTATTGAAACTTTAAATTAGCCAATGTTCTTTATAGCATCTCTAGTAAGGTTAAAGGATATTATTGCTCCTATTTGGCACAACACAATTTGCATAATTCCAAAATAGAATTTCTGTGCTTATTACTAATTTATGATAAGAAGAAAGAAATTTTCATATTAAGTACTTTTCTTCTACAAAAACTTTAGTTATCTTTTTATGTTGTTACTATTTCGTTAAAATATCAAAAATACTAAAATTATTTAAATTTTAAATTCTTACAAAAATTATTTTTAATTTAAGTAATTATCTTTGTAAAAATAGAAAAACTTTCTAAAAAGTGCATATTGCATAATATTCCCTATGGGTTCGATATTCAGGTCTTAATCAAGAAGTCCTATATTACTTGATAATGATACATATACTTGTGTGGTATCCCAATATAAATATATATAAATTAAAAAGGTAAATTCTTTTTTTTAGGATCAAGTTTTTTGTTTTGTTGTAAAATAAGGAAATATAAGTGAAAAATACCTTCAGAACTATTGTTATACTGTGCATAAGCATTAAGTAGGGAATCAGTTCCCACATCCGTGGGTAGGCTGAGAGGACATTGGTTGTCACTCCAGAGCTGTCACTTCTTCCTCACCTAAGGGCAAACAATCTCTGTTTAGTTTCTAAAAAATTAGACCAAATTGGAGATTTTAATCTGTCACCTTAAAATATCCAATTTTGTGCCCATCAAAGTATATTTCCCTAATTATTTGCAGGCAACCCCATGGATTACATTCTCACCCATGAAATTGAATGTGACTCTTACCTTATTATAGAAAGCATATTCATTTTGGATAATATGTTTCTAAAAAAAATTTAACCTTTCAATTGGCCAGATCAAAATGTAAACGAAGATCAAAGTTTGAATCATGACAATTTATTGACATTTAAAACCTTATAAAATAAAATAATTCTTCACAAAACCATATCTCATTGTAGGGAGAAAGATAAAGAGGACTACTTAGAAATCATGAGAAGGATAGAACAAAACACAAATTGCATGTACAGAAACAAGTTTACAAAATAAAGAAAAAATATTATACGACTCCTCTCACACTCCTTTTCAAGCAAATCTGTAGAAGTTCCCTTTAAGCACTTTCTCTCTTTATAATCACATCAATTCTCTCTTAGAAGTGTAATGAAGAAGAAATCTCTCACCTTCTCTCTCCTCTTACAACCCTAAAAGAAAACCCACTCTTCTCCAAAACTTCTCTCTCCTACCAAAACCTTTCTTATAATTTCACACCCCCTCTCTTCTCTAGACTCCTGTCCCTTTTAATTAGGTCCAACCTTTTTTCAAAAGGAATTCAAAATTCCTTTTAAAATTTTTCCCCAAAAGTAACATCTTTCAACACGAAGAGACAAATTCCTTCTTCCAAGAGACACATCTCTTCATTACAGAGCATTCAAAAGTGTCTAGATACATTGAACCACTCTTTGGGATGATTTAATTTTTTGAAACCTTCAAAAACCACTCAAAAATAGTCATGAACCGCATTACTCCTTCATAATTCATCTCTGGAGCTAGTTCTGGCACCTCTGATGCCAGCCTAATCAAGTTTGTGTTGTTCTCTGGATTATTGTGCTTCTGGCACAGTTTCTCTATAAAATGGTGCCTCTAGTGCCAGTTTTTGGCACCTCTGTCACCAGTTCTCTGAAAAATGGCACCCCTGGCACCAGGATCATGAAAATCTCTATTTTAGTTCCACATTTCCTCTGTGCTAGTTTTTAGTCCAAATGCCTAAAATTGATATACCTACAACAAAAACATGAAAATAGCTTTCTTTGATGTGCAATATCATCAAAATAAACTTAAAATGTATACATAAAATAGTACATTATTTTTGGTGTATCAAAATCCCCTAAACTTAAATGTTGTCCTCAAGTGACCCTTTACTACATAAAAAAATGACTTATGGCAGAGATTAACTTATAAACTTCTATAACACATTTTAATAAATATAATAGTATAACTTAAGAAAAAATTTTATTAACCTAGCTTAAAACTAAAAGTATTAAAATGCATAGTAATCTAATTTAAGAGTTCTAAATCTCCATTCATTTCAAGAAGACTTGTAATTAATCATATCAAAGATACTTAGAATATCCATATGAAAAAGAGTTTCAAGAAAATCATATTACTAAGGATGCTAATACTCAAATACAAGTTTAGAAAATGTAATAATGCCTTTTTCCTCAAGTTGATTTAAGTGAAGCCAATTTTTTATCAGGCATCTTCTGAAGCTTCTCCTCACATATTTTTCTTTTCTTTTTCTTTTTTTCTATTTTCTTTTTCATTTTCATTTTATTTTATTTTTCTTTTTCTTCAGGATCAATTTCAATCCTTTCTTTTCTTTTCCTTTCTTTTTTTAATGTGAGGATTACTATATTTGGATGGCCTTTATTTATTTTGAACTTCACTATCCTCTTCTTAAAGTCAAAACTTCTTACCATCCTTCACTTTGTAAGTACATATTAGCTTTGAATATTTTTCATAAAGTCTCATTCTTTTCTTCTTACATGAAACTCTAAGATTCTTAATACTTCAAAAGTACAATTTTCTTTACTTTTATTAGAAAAAAACTAGTCTTATTCTTTCATACTTAATATCTTAACTCTAGAATACCTTCATTATTAAATATTTTTTCTTAAATTTACCATAATATTCACAAAGAAATATATAGTTATTGAAAATTTAAGCTCAACTATCCATGGTCATGTTAAATTTATTTTAAAAGTATAGTTAATTGAGGACAAATAAAAATTAGTTCACTTCTTTTAAAAAAAATTTTCTTTCCCCTCAAAATTAAGATTTTAAATAACGAGTAAACTATGTATTCCAAAAAAAAAAAGAAGTTGCAGATGAAAGAAAACAGTAAATGCATAAAAATAAAACTAACATGTAGAGAATTCTAAATATGAAACTTTGCTCTTAATAATTTGGAGGTGCTAACTTAAAAAGGATATTCTTTAAAGCATTAAATGGCATAATATATGAAAGGATTTGCTAAGTAAATATTAATTAAAGACATAAAAAGTAAACTAAAGAAACTAAAAATGTTGGAAAAGAAAAATATGCAATTTACTATTATGTATACCAGTTCAATAGGTCCACAAACTAAACACATAAATTGTTCCAATTATACCATCAGCAATAAAACATAAATACAAATAACAACACAAAAAAACAAAGAAAACCTAAATAAAATTTACTCTTCATCATCCTCCTCTTCCATTTCTTTCCTTTTCTTCTTGCACATAAATCGTGAAGTTGGGAAACATAGGAAACTATACTGTATGATCACCCCTCAAAACTCTAATTATCGCTTCTTCATATGCAATGTCGCGTTGGATTCTTTTCTACTTATATTCATCATTGTAGGAATTTCTGGCTTCTATAATACCTATTTTATTCTGAATTGCTAGAAGATTTAATTGTTGAATCATTAACTGCTCCATAAGACTTTTAAGTGAAACAGAACCAGAAGTAGATGATCTTGCAGTTGATGTGGAGGGTCTATCACTACTTTCACTTCTAGATCTAGCAAATGATTCAAATTTATGCAAAATGAGTTTTCCAATAAATTTTGGTGGTTGCAAAATTTTTTTATTCCTACCAAATTCTACTTGTTGTTGTTCACATAAAGTGAAAATCAAGGTAAGATATCCCACACCACTACCTGTCCCACTTCTAGCAATGCTTTGAGCATTATGCACAATAAGAGCACCAATATCAACAACTTTCATTCTTGTATTGCAGAATTCAACACTGCTCTTTCCTTAGTTACTTTGCTTAGGTGATTAGTTAGAAGCAACTTTGCAGAGATGATGTAAAGACATGCCTTAGATCGAACATTTAACATGGAAGTGAAGAAATTGACTTTGTGATTATTTTTAATTTTTCATTCTCCTATTTCATCAATGAGATAGGAAATTACTTCAATAAGTGATGAATTAGTCATTACAAATGTAGCATACTCACAATGAAATGCGTTTCTCAGTCCATAAAGTTCCTTGAATCTTCTTCGAGTAAATTCAACTTGCGTACCTAGAACATAAATGTGATTGTTCATTGTCTCCCAAAGATTGGCAAAGCATTCTCGAATCATAGGAACAATGGCTACTAGATTGAAGTATCAAAAAGTTTCCCATTTTTGAGAAATAATCAGCCTTTCGATCTCTCCTCTGGATTTGAAAATTCTTGCTCTTGAATCAATTTCCTCGAGCCCATTTGAGTATTATAATTATGTCGAACCTTAAAATTAACAAATCTCCTTGCATTGAAATATCTCGTAGGCTTTCCACTTTTTACTCTTGGAGCCATAAAAATTTCTATATAATTTCAAGTAAAATCCAAAAAAAATCACAATATCATAATCAAACTCTAAAAATAGGAAAATTTATTAAGATAAATCAATGGTGAAAATAAAAAATTGGGTTCTTTTTAGAATATTTGGTTCTCTTTAAACTTCTTCGAAAAACTTTCAAATTGTTGGATCTCAAAAATGTAGGATAAATCCATGGTGAAAAAAAAATTTCTAAGTTAAAGTTAAGCTTTTACCAAGAGACGATGAAATAGATAACTTTTAGGCTTTGAAATTTCCTCAAATCCACTAAATGTGAAGCCCTAGGTTGAGTTTCGGCCTTGATTTAGAGTTAGGAGATGAATCAAATAGTAAAAGTGGAGATTCACATGGGTATTTAGCAATTTTAAGTGAATTTAGGCATTTTTGGAAAACTCGCACCTCAGGCACCAACGCCAACAATTTTCAAATTTTGATTTTCTTCAAAAATCTATTGCGTACAACACCACATCAACCTCTAATTAAATTAATTTGACATTTTTACTGATAATTAAACAATATTCTAACAAATAATTTTACAAACAACACAAAACTCATATTTATATATAAATCTGAATGATTACAAACTATTCGTTTTCAAGCCAACATATCTAATTCAGTTTTGAAAATAAGCCAACAAACTAACGCTGATGTTGGAATATCAAACATTTAACAAAGAACACCTATAAGGTTCTGTAAAAAAAGTTAATCAAATCCAATACAAACATATAACACATAAAAGAAATTATAACTACAAATTCCATACTAAAATAATTTCAAACATCTTCTTCACTTTCATCTTCCTGAATATTTCTCATGAATTGGTAGTACATGTATAAGTTGCAAAAAGTTCAGTGAGAAAATTTGTCCATCAAATCTTCTTCAAATAAAGTATTTTTCTTAAGCAAGTGCACCAAAACTTTGTCAATATGTCTAGTGTGTTTGAAGTTTTACTTCATCTCCAATCCAGATGGTCAAACATTTTAGAAATATTTTCAATTGAATGCATAAGATTCTATACCACTTTTTCCAACTTCTTAATCATTTTCAAATGTACATTTGAACTAAAGGATGAATATGAGATGAATTTTGTGATGATTGATCCATCAATATATTCATATCACTCTCCTCCTCAATTCCTGTGCAGTTGCAATAAACTTCTGGGTCGATAGGCTGCCAAGGGAAAAGCACTTTTTCCCAACTTTCATAGCACACTTGCGACTGAATACACTATAGGAACTCAAATAATGGATGTCCTAGTCTAGAAGTTGATACATTGATGATTAAACCCAAACACACTTTATTATTAAAGCACCAACATCAATAGGTCTTCCAATTTAAATATAATATTTGAAAATCGCACTTTCGTTCGTTACTTTACTGATTTTCATAGTAGGAAGTAGGTTAGATGCAATAAAAAAATACCACACCTTGGATGCAGGATTCAATAATGATAAAGAAAAACTTACATGTCCATTATCTCTGGTCTTCCAATTTGCTTTATCATTTGTAAGGTATCAATAAAGTTCATCTATGTTGTCTCTCGTAGGGACAAAATTTACATAGTGACATAGAAACACTTTGTTGGCATCTATTTTGGGATGTCACGACTGTAGGGTGTTCACATGAATGGCTCAGGATAGTTTACAGCCTATCTGTAACATTCAATAGTTTAGACACTTAGCTGAGATCTGTTTGACTTTCACTTAGGCGAAGGCCGGTTGGCATTCTATTTGACGAACGACTCTGATCGGATAAACGAATGCTATTCGTCGCGCCACGCGTGAAATTTGCTTGAATTGACCCTATCAATAGTGAATTTGTTCAAATGACCACCCAGATGACGAAATAGCTGCACGAGTGTGTTCGATACATTGGTTCACTTTGGAAGGACGTCCATTTCACCACAACTTTGCGAGAGGGGTAAAAATACGTGAATTGTCATTTCAGGCTTGATCATTAAAAAGGTTGTTCAAATGACTCTGAATGATGAAATGGACCACACCAATGTGTCTGAGACATTGATTTTACTTGGGGGGACCTTCATTTCAAAATGACGGTGCATCTGGGATAAAAATATGTGGGATAGTGATTATTAAATTAATAATAATTACTTTTATAATAATAATAATATTATTATTATATTACCTTATATAAATAATATCACTTCCCATATTTTACCTACCTATTGTGACTCAGATCCACTGCAACTTTGTTTTTGTAAAAAGGCCTAGCTTCAAGCCATCTCATC
Source organism: Phalaenopsis hybrid cultivar (assembly GCA_002079205.1). Lineage (NCBI taxonomy): Eukaryota > Viridiplantae > Streptophyta > Magnoliopsida > Asparagales > Orchidaceae > Phalaenopsis > Phalaenopsis hybrid cultivar. Next base: position 26,411 of record JXCR01128796.1, on the reverse strand, counting down.
CCGCTCAAGCCTTTGCCGGCCGGCATTCCTCGCCGGCGACCCGGCATTCCTCGCCGGCGACCTCGCCGCCGCTTCATCCCATCAGTGAGACTCCTTGGTAGAGCTTGTCACATAGCCTAACACTCCTCTCCCTTTTATAAAAACATGTGCAACCGCCGATGCCTCCTATCACGTGCATTAGTCTCACCTTCCTCTCAAGCAGTGATGCTGCCAGCAAGCTCGCCTGAACACATCTATAAGCTGCCGATGAGTTGATTTCATTTTTTTATTTGATGAAATAGCTGACGGTTCTCCACCATTTTTCACTCATGGCCGACCATAACCAACCACTTTTCTCCTCACTGGCACTACAATCCTCTTTGCTAGCAGAGATCGGCCGCTTGTGAGTCGACCTTTCTATACAGCATAGCCCCATCTTGCGTTGAGAGCTGGACCTAGTCAATGCATGACCAAGCTCTTTCTTCTATGCTCTAAATCACCGGTGACCACCTCCTCCTTATGGACAAAACATTATCCATGGAGTAGCAACTCTTAGCTAGTTTTGTGATGCTCTAAGGGCCTTAGCCTCACACATCATCTCTCCCTCACCGGAGTAGCGACCGTGTTGTGTCACAAAGGTTGGCGTCTAACCCCTCAATGGTTTGTGTTGCCCTTATTTTGATATACTATGATATTTATCAAATGTACTTTACATACCTATTACCCTCACTTCTCTTGCACATTTATGTGTCTCGTAGCAAGGTACATCGGAGCATAGATCGGGCATCGACAGTTCAGAGCGAGCAAAGAGAACACATCTGTAATCGTCACGGTGGTGAGATTTCCTAACTCATAATTGGTCCAAGGTTTTAGTGGTGTCAAGATATGTGGGTTTGACAACCCAAATAGGGTACGTGAGCTGGTGTGAGTTGGCGTGGCGATGTACCTATGTGATTGATCATTGATTTACTTAATGCTAGGCTTTAGGTTAGGACTTCATAGTCATGGCTAAATACTCTCCGTAGTGCTGAGTGTCTTCCCTGTTGAGGCCTTTAGGCTCTAACCAAGCTGGGTCAAAATCCTAATTTCTCACAGTTTTGGTACTCTTAATCTCTCTTGGAGGAATTAGTTGAGTTCGGTCTTAGAGGATGAGAGAAGTTCTGTAGCTAGTCTGTCTTATAAGATCAATGTTGTTCATAGAGCGGAAAAATATTTATAGGAATTCTGTCCTGTGAATGGTGGAGAGTTTCCCCTATTAAAAATTGGAGGGAGAAACCTCCATATTGCCACACAAAAGTTAAAGGTGGTGATGTCGCAAATTTAAGTGTGTCACCCAAATGTTCCTATGCGAGGTCGTTAGGATGAGTTCGACGTGTCGTTAAGAGATTGGGTTATATTGCATGTGCATGGACCATTTCATAATATTTTTTTTGTTGTGTGGATCATATTTCATCTCTTGTGCATGATCATTTAAGCACCTAAGTTTGATCAACCCTGGCCCGGTCGACCATTCACTTAATTTTGGCCAGTCGCCCCGGCTTGGTCGACCGATCACTTGCATCATATTACACATTACTGCATGTTGTGCATAATCATGTTGCGTTTCTACTAGTTTGCATTATGTAATCTATATGTGTTTGCATTTAGCATTTGCACTGGTGTGATTCTCCTCTGTGAGGATTAGTAGTCCCTTCTTCGGGTCACTGTCTCCTTGGCATACCCATTTGTTTGGGATGCTGCCATCACGGTATTTCCATATCTGAACCACTCCCTCTTTGGCATACCCTTTTTTTGTTTCACTACCATCATCGTATGCCCATCTCTGGGTCGATACTTCCTCGGCATAGCCAGATGTTGGGTCGCTGCCACTATAGTGTGCCCATCTCTGGGTCACGACCTCCTTGACATACCCATCTATTGAGCCACTGCCATCACAAAGTGCCCATCTTCAGGGTCATTTCCTCCTCAGCATACACATCTGTCGGGCTGTTACTGTCATGACCTGCTCATTCTTGTGTAACTTCCTTCTCAGCATACTCATCTTTTGAGTCGTTGCTGCTACGACAGGCCCACCCCTTTTGAGTCACTCTCATCAAGGTATACTCATCCTCACCACTTTGGTACATTTATCATTTGTCTGTTGCATATCCTACATGTTTGAATGTATGCTCAGTCAGTGCCTCTTGGGTAAGGTGTAATTCCTTTTCCTAGGTATCCTTTTCTTTGATGCAAACTCACCTATAGCTCGTGCTGCTAGTTGCGTGGCACCTGAGCCCTAGGCAGGTGTAAATCGTCTTTATAGGTAACCTATTTTATCATCATATCTCATTTGTGTGTATCACGTTACATGTAACATCCTTGCATTTATTTTTATGGTTTATGTTTGCCCTTTTGGGACTCCGTTATGATTGCCCAAAACTTCAATCGAGTAGTCACAATGTGGGCTTATTGCATGACTCTTTATTTTATCCATTCCTCGATGGCTTGTCCTATTAGTTAGGAGAGTGACCCTGTGTTGGTTATGATTCCTTAACTAGCATTGCTTGCTGGGTTGATCCTAAAGACCAATGCGAGTTAAGTCATATTGATTAACACTAGTATGACTGTGTTAAAGATCTAATAGATCTAACTTGTGTCACCACTCTTTGTGACACCTTTTATCCTTTGAATCTTTACAATGAGGCCAATATGGTAACCTCACTAAGGTCATACTATAGTTAGACATAGACCGCGCCTAGATACTAGGTTGATACACTTTTAGTTAGATGGTGTGCTAGGCTAGGATTTAAGGAACTAAGTAGTATTTTTGATGCTTAACTATTGTTCTTTGTTGGATTGGCTACCCTACCCAGAATCTATCTTTAGCATTGTGCCTGCAAGGAGCCATGCCTATTTGTGCACACACACATGTACCACTATGGAGGAGCATGTGATGATTTCTGACCCTTTTGCTTGCAAGTGCTATTACATCCCTCACTTTTAAGGCATGGCTCATTATACATCATATGCATGAGAGCTTTCACTCTAACACTTGTTTTCATGCAGGATTGCATCTTTTCTTATTCTATGTACCTTTTAGAGTGTAGGAGAGCCTTGTAGTAGAAATATGATACGAGCATCGGTTCCAGAAAGTTAACGCGGGAACCTTATGGAGGGGACCAGGAGCAGATGCTCGTGCCCCATATCTTAATTATGCTTTTTTTACATTGATGTATAAAATTAGGACATGTCAAGTACATGAGGAGTCCTACTACTCATTTTATTTTCTGGGATATGTTGCTGACCCAACGGTGCCAACTTTTTATTATTTTATTTGATTTGTTTTGCTTCTTGCATCATATTGTATGCCTGAACTTGCTTGAATTATTTTTAATATTTCTTTCTGTGATATGGAATTCATGATGCATTATAAGCTCTTTAGGACCTAAAATTGTAATTTTTCTACTAAAAAATCCTAAATAAAATTTTAGAGATAATTAAAATTGAGGATTAAAATATTCAGGATTTAAAATATGAAATTTCACTTTCTTGCATATACTAATAGAGCCTCCACAATACTTAAGGACCGCTCTAGATAATTGCATTCATATTTGCATGTCCCAAGGAGGAGTTCCCATGCTTCTCTAACCTGCCTAGCCTAACATACCTTTCTATATTTGGTTGTATAGTGTGCTTAGAGTTTTAGAAGACTCTCTAACCCATACAGGGTGTAAGTACCTTTGTTTAAAGCATTACCAGCTTTTTAGCTGAACCTCCGCTTCTCTTTCTTTCCTGTGGCATCCTTGCCACTTCAAAAAGTATAAGTCCTACCTCTTAGAGCTCCAATTTATATTCATAGAATAGAGTTTCTATCTTTGGACCTTCAGGTTACTGAGGTTCTGATGGATGACACAATTCACAGATTGCTAACCGAGAGCCTCAAGACGTCTTGGGTCAACTACCTTCAAGACCATGTAGAATTAGGTTCCTAATAGCTGTGTGTGATAGTTATGGTACCCCGATCCAGTTACCTCTACTTTTTTAGGATCACTCTACCTTTCTTTTTATTGAGCCCCTTTGAGCCCTATCACTCCTTGACTTCTTTGATATCATTTTGATAGTCAAATGTCGTTGTGCTACCATCCATTTGGGATACGAAGGTTTGTCCTCTATTCTTATGGCTTAGACGTGCTTTGTCATGTTGGGATACCCCCATCAAGATGATTTAGGTTATTTTATGGGCTCTATATGCTAATGAGCCACTACCCATTTGGGTTGTGAGAGACTCAGTCTCTGCCCGATGGTTTAGCATTGAGATTGTTCCCTCATGAAATAAACTTCCTTTAATTGCCTATACCCCAAGCCTATGATAATATAAGTGAAAATCCTTTTATTAAGAGTATTGTTGGGTATCCCCTAATATGTAATTAACCATTAGAAACACATTCCTTGGGAGTGCTCTTGACCACAAAATAGGTACATACACCCTACTCTCTAGTTATGGGTAGTGTACGTAGATACTTCTTTTGAGGATATTGGTTTAAGGTGCCTCTACTCAATCTTTTTTGGGCAGACATTCTTGACCTATCCTTTCAAGGTTTATCGCACGTAGACTCCCAATGTTTTATTTTTTCTCTTAATTTTCATTTAGTCGTATGTCCCTTCTTATTCGATTCCTCTACTCTTTAAATCACCGAGACGATTCAGGATGTAGATTTATTTTAATAAGGGAAGTATACGATGATCGATAAGCTGGAGAATCCTTTTAAAATAAAAAAGATAAAAGTGAATGGAAACACACTTTCAATTATAAACATGTCATTTATTCTCGAAGAAGTGAATTGTGCCAACCTGCCTAGAACATAGACGACTTCTTGGTTCATTCTAAGAAGATTAGCATAAAGCTCTTTCACCACAGGAACTATTGCAGTGGTAGTGGTATAACAAAGTACTTTCCAGCATCTTCATGCAATAATCTCCTCCACTCGAGTATTTGGTATGTTGAATCTTCAATTCACAAAGTCTAGCTCTTTGATTAGTTTTTTCTTTACAAGAACACAATCTTATAGCATTTGATCATCAAAACTGATGAACTTTCTCCTATTGAAAGTTTTATTAGAGTGGGAAGCCATAAGAGTTGAAAAATGGTGACTTTCCCTTTATTTTCCTCTCTTAAATATCTTTTGGATTTAGTTTTTGAAAGTTACTAGAAAGAAAACCCATAAAAAATCGTCAAAAACCACCTTTTGAATCATCTACTGTAATTTCCTTCTCCGTGGAATCTCTGACACTTCTGGTGCCAGGAATCTGGAAAAAGGGGCCTCAGACGGTAATCTAGCACTTTTGGCAACGGTTCAGAATTTTGCATTATTTTGTTTTTAATCCAAAAGAGTCTTAAATTTTCCATATAAGTCAGTAAATAAAGATGTTTTAAAGTATTTTCTTAATATGTAAGTCCCTCAAATATATGAAATTCATAAAAAAAATCATAAATATATATAATACTACTTATAAAAATAGATAAACAACAAAAACAAACATAAATATGGGTTGTCTCCCACAAAGGGCATGGTTTAATGTCATCTCCCGACATTTCGAGTCTTCACTATAGGTGACCCAACATCACAGTCTCTTTAAAAGATGGCCTTTGACTATAAAAATATGGTTTTAGTCTATGCCCATTCACTTTAAATATCTTTCTAATCTTGGGATCTTCAATATTATTAACTCAAAAAAGGATAGACTTTCACAAATGTTAATGGCCCTGTCCACCTAGAATTAGTTTTCCATGAAATAATTTCAATATTGTATTGTATAATAAAACTTCTTGTCCAAGCTTAAATTTCTTTTCTATTATCTTTTGATCTTGTTATTCTTTCATTCTCTCCTTATATATCCTAGCATTATCATAAGATTCATTCCCAATCTCTTCAAACTCATTCAATTGCAATAATATTTTCTGACCAACATCTTTTAAAATAAAATTAAACTCTTTAATCGCCCAATAAGCTTTATGCACCAATTCTAGTTATGAGTAACAAGTTTTCCCAATAAATTAATCTATATGGGGACATTCCTATAGGTTTCTTATAAGCTATCCTATAAACCCGTAATGCAGTATCTAATCTAGCAGATTAATCCTCTTTTTTAAGATTTACACTTTTCCAAAATTATCTTAATTTTATAATTAGATACTTCTGCTAGACCACTAGTATGGAGATGATAAGTAGTTGCAATTCCATGTATACTATTATATTTTTTCACTAATTTTTTAAATTGTTTGTTATGATAGTGAGATCCTCCATCAGTAATGACTATTCTCGACACTCCGTATCTTACAAAAATATTTTTGATTAAAAATTTTGAAACACTTCAAGCATCACATTGAGGTAAAACAATTATTTTAATCCACTTTGATACATAATACACTACAATTAACACACACACACACACACACACACACACACACACACACACATATATATATATATATATATATATAATAGCAGTGTTTATTTTGGCTCTGCTAAGGTTTTCGAGTTGATGGGTGCCTGCTGGCGGCGCTGCTGGCGGTGGTTCTTAGGACTACTGGATAGAAGCTTCAAGTATTTGCTGGTAGAGGTAAGCAGGAAGTTTTGGTTTTCGGGTAGGAGTTTGCTGCTTACAGGTAAGGGTAGTGTTCCATTAGAGTTGGCTTCTTCGAGACTGCCTCTGGCCTTTTCTTTTGGTGATATAACAAGACGACTACATTACTTCTCTATCTATTAATGGAGTTTTACCCATTGATGTAGAAGTAAATGCTCACTGGGCAAATGCTACTTATGTTGATGTGGTAGGGAATGTACAGCAGATTCCCAAATCTTTTGACCATCTTGTTTTTTCCCAAGAACTTTAAGATGCAGCTGCTGGTAACGGTCATGCCCTTACATTAATCACTTGGGGTTAAAAGAAGGTGAACCAGCCATTCATTTTACCCCTGGGGAAATCCAGGCGTTAAATGAGCAAATTTGGTTCACCATTGTTGGAAAATTCTAGTTTGGGCAACCAAAGATGGATAGTGTTAGAAAGTTTTTTATAGATTTACATCTTACTGGTCCATGGAAGTTGGGTTTAATAGATGGATGGCAACTTCAAATTAAATTAGAAAATAAAGAGGATTATGCTAGATTTATGGCCAAACAGTCATTGCTCATTACTGGCAACCCAATGGAGTTGATTAAGTGGACCCCTAATTTTGACCCAAGTAAGGAACCTCCTATAGTTCCTATATGGTTCAAACTGCCCAATCTTCCAATACTAATTATATCATCAAAATGTGTTTTTTAATATTGGTCGTGCTCTTGGCTGTCCCTTGAAGGTGGATGCCCCAACATATAACCTTGCAAGACCTGCTGGAGCAAGAATTTTAGTAGAAAGGAACATAACACTCCCTGATGTGCATAGGGTGTGGATTGGCACAAAAGAGGAAGGCTTTTAGCAAAATATTGTGGTAGAACAAAGACCTTATTACTTCCCTCGTTGTAGAGTGTTTGGGCACACTTTAGAGAAATGCTATAGACTTCATCCTCCTACTAGAAAGAATTCTAGACCTCTAAGAGGAGATGTTGCTGATCAGAGGGGTAGATTTCTATCTCCTGACAAATTGCAAGGCACTAACAAGGTGGCTAACCAAAAACACAAGATAGTATTTTGGATCAAGACAATGCTCTTGTTCTAAACCAACTATCTAATCAAGGAGAACAAACAAAAGTCCAATTTGATATGGAGGTAAATCAACAAGCATTACCAAGTAGAAATCTGGGAAAAGGGATTGATTCGGCTTTAAATCAAAATCTTACAGACAAGGAGAATATCAACATTAAAGAAACAAAGAAGGATCAGAACAATAATGAAGATAGCCAATTAGATATAAATCCACACAACGCTGATGACCCTATCACAAATGTGTTGACAGATATACTTATAGACGAATGACAGGTTCAAAAAAGTCAAAAAAAGAAAAAAGGCAGAGTGGAACCAAGACAAGTGCGGGAAGCTATCTCTATTGATTGAACTTCATATATTCAACCTATAAATATGTACCCTAGAACTAGAGGAAAAGGGAGAACCTTTTCATAATGATTAAGTTCTTATTATAGAATATCAGGGGTATTGCTCACCCCTCTTCTCTTAAGAGACTAATCATTTAGTTAGATCCCATAAAGTTTGGTGCTTTGCTATTTTGGAACCTTTGGTCACAAAGCATCTTAAAAGCATCATCAGAAAGTTTCTTAAATTCACTCATTTTGCTAATTCCAACAACAAGATCTGGCGTTATGCTAGGTTTGATTTTCAGCGGAATGTTCTTCAAAACCACCCCCAATTCATACATATCCAATTCTCTATTGGTGCACAAATGGGTTATGCTACATTTATTTATGCAGGTTGTACTGCTAGCCATCAGATGGCCTTATGGTCTAATTTACTACAAATTAGCCATTATATCAACTCCTTTTGGATCTTAAGGGGAGATTTTAACTGTGTTGCCACACTTGCTAAAAGAAGAGGGGATAGACCCCCTTTCAGATCTTCTATGAATAAATTTAATGATTTTCTCTCTGAAATTGCTTTTTTTGATTTAGGTTTTCAAAGTCCTGCTTTCACTTGGAGGAGGGGTTCAATGTGGGAAAGACTTGATAGACTGTTAGGAAACTCAATTTGGTTTCAGATATTTCCTTATACTGTTGTTTCTCACTTTTCTATGTGTGGTTCAGATCATAGGCCTCTATTGTGCTCTATTCAAAATGTTGAAGGTCCTAAGCATTCCCCTTTTAGATTCCAGAATATGTGGATTCTTCATCCTGACATTCTTGGGGTAGTTAAAAAAGTGTGGATTACTGATAAGGATATAAATCCTTGGATTAACTTATGGCATCTTCAAAATAATGTGGCTTCTCAGCTTAAAAAGTGCAATTGGAACAACTTTGGTAATGTCAATGACAACTTGAAAGCTGCTCAAGATATGGTTCTAGCTATGGAAATAAAGTTTCAAATGAGAGAAGTTTCTGAAAAATAATTGCATAAAGCCAATGAAGAACTTCTCAAGCAAATTATGTATTTTGAAAATTTTCTGAAACAAAAAGTTGTTGTCACTAAATTTACTGAGGGAGATTGGAATTCCAGCTACTATCATGCTTGCATTAATTACAGAAGGAAGTGTAATGTGATCTTGTCTATCACTGATTCTGAAGGGAACTATCTTTCTGATGCTGAGACTATTGCCCACGATGCTGTAAATTACTTCCATAACCTCTTCAGTGTCAAATCCATTTCCAGACCTCAAATGAATGTTGAACTTCTGGCTGGCTGTAAGGAGTATGTTCATAGATTGGAGCTCACAAATATCCCTCTGGAAGGAGAAATTAAAGAAGCTTTGGAGTCTATTGATGGGCACACGGTGGCTGGACCAGATGGTTTTACTGCCAAATTTAATACAAATCCTTAGTCTATTATTAGTGCAGACTTTACTGTTGTTATTCAAGGGTGTGGATCCTCCAAGATACTTTACTGCTTCTACTATCACACTGATTCCCAAGAATTAGATTAGAAAAAGCTGAGAAGATTTTAGACTTGTTAGCCTTACCAATGTGGTATCAAAAGTAATAAGCAAAATTATTGTCACCAGACTTCAACCACACCTACAACGGCTTATCAGCAATAATCAAGTGGCTTTTGTTAAAGGCAGAAATATCACTGATATTTTTTTACTTGCTCAAAAACTCCTATTGGATCATGATAGAAAGTTTAGAGGCAGTAATGTTATATTTAAGCTGGATATCAAAAAAGCTTATGACTCCATCTATTAGGACTTCATTTTGGAGATTTTGGCTGCTAGAGGTTCTCTGAAAACTTCAGTAATTTGATCAAGAGATGACTTAATTGCAACAACAACTCAGTGCTTATCAATGGGCAAAGCCATGGGTTTTTCACTGCTACTAAGGGAATTAAACCAGGGGACCCATTGTCTCCAACTATCTTTATTCTGGCTATGGATTATTTATCAAGATTATTCAACCATATGTTTACTGCATACCCTTATTTGCCCTATCATCAAAGCTCTAATGTTTGTGTGAGTCACCTATCTTATGTTGATGATATTATAATTTTCTTCAGGGCTACAAAGGTTGATGTTAAAAAGCTTTATCAAGGGCTTAAACTCTTCCAACAGATTTCAGGTATGGAACTTAACAAACAAAAATGTCAAATTTTTGCTAGCTCTAACATATCTCCACAGATAAAACATTGGATTTCTCAATATACTAGTTTTAGTATTGCCAACTTGCTAATCAAGTACCTGGGGGTTCAACTTATTAAGGGTAGGACCAAGCAAACTTAATTTAATGATGTTATTGATCATATTAAAGCTCAACTGCAAAGCTGGACCAACTCCTTCCTCTTTAATGGTGGTAGAATAACTCTTCTTAAAAGCATCTTGACTGGTATTCCTTTTTATGCTCTCCAAATGTTTACAATGAAAAAAGGAACTCAAGTGTTGCTGGGAAGAATGTTCAATAAATTCCTGTGGGCTGGGCAAAAAAAGCAGATTCATTGGTTACCATGGTCGAAACTCAATAAGCCTCTTCATGCTGGTGGTCTAGGGTTCAAGGACTTCCAACAACTAAGCTTTATCAATCTTTGTAAGCTATGGATAAAATTTAGCTCCCAGGATAGTCTTTGGGCTATTTTTATGAAAGGGAAATATTGCAAAGCTTTACATCCTAGTCTGGGTACAAAAAAGCTTGGTGATTCCAGAATTTGGCAGAAATGATTGGAGATTAGAACTTAGGCAAAAAAATTATTTATTTGGGAATTTGGTGAAGGTTAAGTTAATTTTTGGTTAGAAAAATGGACTTGGAATGGTGAAAAACTTATTTGCTCATCCTCTAATCCTAATTATCAGTCTAAGCGTCAAGGAGTGTTGGTCTGATAACCAATGGAATTGCAACATGCTGAATAGTATTTTAAATCAAAAACAGTTACAGTGGGTTAGAATTACTCCCTTCTACCGTGAACAAAAGGACAAAATGGTGACTAAGCAAGCTACATCTCAAAAGCTGCCTGCTTATCTTTTTCAGAACTTTTACAAGTGGCAACCTGTTTAGTGGGGTAAAACTATCTGGTGTAAATGGTTGACCCCCTCTATATCCTTCTTCAGCTTGAGACTGTGGCATTCCTTGCTTCCAACTGATGAGATTTTGGAAATGAAAGGGCTAAAGGGCCCTTCTTGTTGTTATTTATGTAATAAGGAAGAAGAAACCTTAGATCACATTTTCTTCTCTTGTTCCTTCTCTCAAAGGATTTGGTCTCATCTTTTGAGGTAGTTAAATACTGATACCTTTAAAGTTAGTTGGGATATTTTCTCTCGCTGCTGGAAGGAATGGCAAGATGCTAATTTGTTGATTATTCCTTGCATTGTAGCCTGGTTTCTCTGGATCAGTAGAAACCAAGCTAAGTTTGAAGATTCCAAGCCATTGGATAGGACTATGGTATTTAATTGCACTTCTTATATACAAAAATTTATAAAATATCAGAACATCACTAAACTATTCTTGGATTGGAAGCCTAAGGTGAAAGTTCAGCAGAATTACAAACCAACCTTATTTTTTGGACCCCTCCACCGCTTTGGTGGCTGAAAGTAAACACTGATTGTAGCTTTACTAGTGAAGCTTCTAGGTTTCGTGGAGCGTTTAGAAACTCCCTTAGGAAGAGTTTGATATATTTCCCCCCCCCCCCACTTGGGCTATTCATGCAATGGNCCCCCCCCCCCAACTTGGGCTATTCATGCAATGGAATTTGAAATGATAGCAATATATTGGGCTCTCTATTTTGCTAACCATTGTAAGATCAACAATCTGATTGTTGAATCAAATTCTAGCATATGTGTAAGAATTCTGTAGAAGGAAGTGGAACCTCCCTGGTAAATTTTTAGATGGATTAACAAACTAATCCAATTCCTGAATAATGTGAGAGTCAAGTTTCAACATATTCTGAGAGAAGGTAATGGTCCTGCTCACTTCTTAGCTGCCTTAGGGAGACATACTAAAAAAATCTTACATGGATCAACTCCTTCAAATCAGCTTACTTTACTGCTACATGGAGATAGTTTAACAATTCCTTACCTTCATAGTTAGTAGTTTCTTTTGTTTATATATATATAGAACTTTTGGTGTTTTGCTTACTTTTTTGCGTAGCATTTTACCATGGAATATGGAACCCTTAGGTTTAATATGTATTTTTTTTGGTTTATAGATGGGGATCCATCGTCCCACCCAAAT
>JXCR01128796.1:0-13847 GCA_002079205.1 Phalaenopsis hybrid cultivar | reverse complement strand
GACACAGATCACATGTTTTAATATATATATATATATATATATATTAACATCTCTAAATAGAGTAAACTAATAAAATCCAAATTGTAAAATTTTTGGAGCGGTTCTATCAATCCCCAAATGACCTCTAATTTCAGAATCATGACATTTTTGGATAATTTCTTCTATTTTTTTATAAGGCACACTTCTCCACATAACTAAATCCTTGCATTGTTTGAACAAATATGGGTCATCCCTAAGTAAAATTTTGCATTGTGGATAAACTTCTTGCTTGTTGTTTTGTCAACTCATATGGTAAAATATCACTAACAATATAATTTACAATATCAGCATACCATGGTATTTACCATCATTTAACAACATAAAGTTGTGCATCAGGAAAAGTTTCATTTATTTCTTTATCAAGATCAAATGTTTCTTCCTATTCCAATCTAGATTAATGATCAAAAATTTGATTATCATATCCTTTCCTATCGACTACCATAAAATGAAATTCTTGCATTAGATGTACCCATCTAATTAATCTTGGTTTCACAACATTCTTTTGCATAAAAAATTTTATAGTCGAGTAGTCTGTGCGCACAACACATTTAGCTCTAATTAAATGTGACCTAAACTTACCAAAAGCATAAACAATGGCTAATAACTCTCTTTTAGTAGTGGTATAATTAATTCGAGCATCATTGAGAGTTTTATTAGCGTAGTATATAACTTTAAAATATCTATCATATCTCTGCCCTAAAAAAACTCCAATTACATAATCACTATTAGCACACATTAATTCGAATGGTTTCTGCTAATAAGGGGAAACAATTATAGGAGCAGCGATCAATTTCTCTTTTAATGTTTCAAAGGCATTAAGGCGCTCTTGATTGAAATCAAATTTTGTATCTTTTTCCAAAATTTGTCATAAAAGCTTTGTAACTTTTGAAAAATCTATGATATATCACCTATAAAAAACCAGCATGTCTTAAAAAAATCCTAAATCCTCTTACAGTAGTCGGTGGAGGTAGGTTAGATATTACTAAAATTTTTTTCAGATCTACTTTCATGCCATTTTTTGAAATTTTATTCCCAATCAATTCCTACGCAAACATAAATTGACTTTTTTCCCAGTTTAATACTAGATGTGTCTTTTCTTATCATTCTAAAACTTTTTCTAAATGATTTACACATATTTCAAAAGAAGTTCCGAACACAAAAAAATCATCCATATAGACTTCTACGCCTTTTTAAATAAGTCACTGAAAATAGACATCATACATCGTTGAAATGTCGCAAATGCATTACATAAACCAAAGGGCATTCATCGAATAGCAAAAGTACATAATGACTAGTAAATATTGTCTTCTCTTGACACTCTGAAGTAATTAGTATTTGATGATACCCGATATATCGATCTAAAAAGCAAAAATATCCATTTAATTTGGTCTAAAAAGGGTAAAAAAAGGGTAAAAAATGTGATCTTTCCTAGTGGTTGAATTTAATTTTCTATAATCTATTCATGCCATCCAATGACTTGTTTTGTTGGTATTAATTCATTATTGTTATTTTTCATTATAATAACATCCCTTTCTTAGGAACACAGTGAGTTGGACTCTCCCAAGCACTGTCTGAAGTAGGATATATTATTCTCGCATTAAGCACTTTTAAAATTTCTTTCTTAGCAACTTATTTCATCATAGTGTTTAATTTCATTTCAAGATCAGCTTTTGGTTCAAGATGTTCTTACAATAAAATTTTGTGCATATAAATCAAAGGACTGATTCCTTTAATATCAAATAATGTCCATCCAAAGGCTTTCTTATTTCTTATATAGGTTTCCAACAACTTTTGTTCTTCTGCTTCTGTTAATTCTCAGGATACAATAACAGGTAATGTGAATAAATCTCCTAAAAAGACATATTTTAAATGTGTAGGAAGTGTTTTCATTTCTAGTTCAGGAGGTTTCTCAATCGATGAAATAAAATTTTCTTATTATCCATACAATATAACATTTCAAACTGTTCCTGAAAATAATCCAATTCTTAATTACTTAATTCCATAGATTCATCTTGAATTATATCCTCATACTCCAAATATGTTTCTTTAGTTTTCTTTTTAAAGGTATTCGTGAAATATTCATTACTTAAATAGTCATTAATTTCCATTTTGAAGCATTCATCCTCTTTTCTTATTGTCGGATATCTCATTGACTTTGTAATATTAAATGTGACATATTGGTCGCTAAATCTCATTATCAATTATCCTTTCTGCACTTCTATCAAAGTTCTTCCAGTGGCAAGAAATGGTCTTCTTAAAATGATAGGAATTTCTTTATCTTCCTCCATATCTAACACAAAAAAATCCACATGAAAGATCAAATCATCAACCTTCACCAAAACATGTTCTATAACTCCTTTAAAATAGGTAATTGAATGACCATCTAACTGAAGAGTTACAGTAGTAGGTGAAATTTATCTTAAACTCAACATTTTGAAAATTAATAGAGGCTTAAGATTAATACCAGCTCCCAAATCACATAAATATTTTCCAAAAAATCTTTTGTCAATAACACATAAAAAGTAAAACTACCAGGATCTTTAAGTTTTTCTGGAAGCATTTTATGAATTATATCGCTACACTCCACACTAAGTGCAACAGTCTCATTATCTGTAAACTTCTTTTTTTTATTAAGTATATCCTTCATAAACATTACATAGCTTGGCATTTGTTCCGGGGCTTCAATAAATGGAATGTTTATTGTTAATTTCCTCAATATTTCCAAAAAAAATTTTAAATTGGCTATCTTTGTTTTTTTACTTCAATCTCTATGGAAATGGTGGTGGTTATTTTTCTATAGTAATTTCCATTGATTTGATGGGATATTCTGACTCAAAATGAGAATCTTCATTAAATTTTTCTTTTTTCATTATTTTTCAATTTGAACTTCAACTTTTTTTCAAACTTTTATTTCCAATTCTTTTCCTCTTCTCAGTTGAATAGCTTTAATTTGCTCTTTGTTTTGATCTTTAATATTAAATTAAATATTACTAGGCATTGTTCCTGGATGTTTATTGCTAAGTGCAATATCAATACATCCTAATTGCTTTTTCATGTTTCTATTTGCAACTCCTTGACTTTGTAATTGACTTCTCGTTTACAATATTAATTATTTTATTGATAATTTCTTCTCCTTACTCTACAAATTACTATTGAAACGTGGAGGGTAATAAGGTTTGTAATTTGAATTCCCTTGATTGTTGGAGTTTCCCAATGGGTTTGTAGCATTGTTCCCCATTGCAGATTTACAACATTTGAGTTATTATTACTTCAACTGAAATTCAATAGATTTTTCCAACCAGGATTATAATAATTGGAATAAGGATTATTAGATAGGTTATTTATTGGTTTTAATGTTTCATACGAAGATTAAGATTTTATCATTTTTTCTAATGAAATGTCCTCAAGCACAGGAGGTGTCTGAGAATAATTCATTCCAAATTGATTTATCTTCTTTAATATTGCAGCAATTTGAGCAGCCAACATAAATATTGCATTTAAATCATGAATACTAGCTACTCTTTAGGATTTACCCTCTTAGAGGGCCATTGAAAATTATTAGTAGGCATGTCCTCAATTAAAATAAATGCTTCATCAATTGGTGTAGACATTAATGATCCACCAGCAACAGCATCAATTATTGATCTAGGAGATCCAACCATTCCATTATGAAAAATTTAAATTATTAAGAGATCTAGAAACACATGGTGTGGACACTTCATAAGGAGATCTTTAAATATTTTCCCAACTTTATAAATTGATTATCCTTTAAACTGACAGGAAGATGTAATATCATTATAAGCTTAGCAGTTTTTGATAGTGGGAAATATTTAGATAAACATCTTTGAGATAAGTCTACCCAAGCTTTTATAGATCCTTGTGCTAACGATTTTAATAACATCTTAGCTTCATCCCTTAGTGAAAAAGGACAAAGTCTAAGTCTGAGGACATCATTCGATACTCCATCATATTTAAAAGTAGCACATAATTCTAAAAAAATAGCAAGGTGTAAGTAAGGATCTTCATTCATTATTCCCTAAACTGATTTTTTTGTACCATTTGAATAATAGCAAGACTAAGCTCAAATGAATTAGCAGCTACGGTAGGCTTTTGCATACTCAAATGAATTTCATCTATTATAAGATTAATATAATATCTTAAAGGTCACTGATAATATTCATTTTCATTTCCAAAATTATTTAAGTTGTAAGCCAGTTTATTTAAATTATCTTTTTTTCTTGTTTGAGAATTTTTTTAATTATTCTTTCTAATTCTGAATCATAAGGTATTAAACCTACCAATCATAAACTACGCATATAAAAATGCACTAAGAAATAAAAATATTTATTTAAACTATAAATAGTTTTTCAGTTCAAATAAAATGCTTTTAATTATAAAGTAATTGACCATCACTCCCCGACAATGATGCCAAAAACTTGATGCAGTGGTTTATTTCTGTGATGTGCATTGTAAATATCTTTCAATATTACAATATACACACGACAACACTAGTAGTCAATATGCAGTTCAATCCCAATAAAAATAAATTTAGTATAAATAATTTTATTTTTTAGAATCTCTAGTTTGCTAAACCCCGTAATAATAACGCAAGTATATGTATTGCTCAAGTAATAAAAAGCTCTAATGGAGTTTTACGAATCGATCCCACAGGAAGTAGGCAATTTTTATGGTGATAATGTCAAACACAATATTCAAACTATAAAACTTAGGTAAGCAAAAAAAATCTAAAGTAAATTTCATTGAACGCAATCCCATGGATTACATTCTCACCCATGAAATTGAATGTGACTCTTACCTTGCTATAGAAAGCATAGCCCTCTCAGAAATTATCTTTCTTAACAAATTTTAACATTTCCATTGTGAGATAGAAAAGTAAATGAAGATTAGAGTTTGAATCATCACAATTTATTTACATTTAAAATCTTACAAAACAAAACTAATTGTTCACAAAACCATATCTCATTGTAAGAAAAAAGATAAAGAAGACTACTCAGAATTCATCGAAAGAATATGATAAAACACAGATTTCATATATAAAAATAAGTGTATGAAACAAATAAAGAAAAGAACAAAACTTTTCTCACACTCCTGCCCAAGAAAATCTCTAGAAGTTCCCTTTAAGCACTTTCTCACTTTACAATCATACTCAATTCTCTTTTAGAAGTGTAATGAAAAAGAAATCCCTCACTTTCACTCTCCTCTTACAACCCTTGAATTATACCATCTCTTCTCTATGTTCCTCTCCTCTCTTAGTTATGACCAACCTTCTTTCAAAAGGAATTCAAAATTTCTCTTACTTTCCCCCAAAAGTCACATATTTTAACACCAATAGACAAGTCCTTTCATCTAAGAGACATATCTCTTCATTAAAGAGCCTTCCAAAGTGTCTAGATGCATTGACCCACTCAATTGGATGTTTGAATTGTTTAGATCCTAGAAAAACCGCTCAAATAAGTCACGAACCACCTTACTCCTTAAATTATCTCTAGTGCCTCCGGCACCAGTTCTGGCGCCTCTAGCACCAGCCTAATTAAGTATGCACTGTTCTTTGGATTCTAGCACTTTTAGTGTCAATTATGGTGCTTCTGGTACCACTTCTCTATAAAATGGCACCTCTGCTGCCAACTCTATGAAAAATGGCGCCTCTCACGCCAGGATCATAAAAATTTCCATTTTGGCTCCAAATTTCCTCCTTTTTGCTACTTTTTGCTCCAAATCCCTAAAATTAATACACTTGTAACAAAATAATTGAAAATACCCTTCTTTAAATTTTAATATCTAAAATAAACATAAAATATATACATAAAATAGTATATTAATTTTGGAGTATCACCCTATCAATCTAAAGTCTCTAATTCTACACCCATTAAAGATGATTTCCCTTTTTTTTGCACTCAACCATATGGACTACATTCTCATTCAAATAATATCATGTGATTCTACCACATTTAATTGAGATAACACCATCTGGGATCTTACTTGTTCTTACAACGGATTTTAACATGCAAGTTGATCAAGTTTACATGTAAAGAAACAAAAGAGTACAAAAAACACAATATATTCTAACTCTACTCAATTCTATATCCTACATATGCATACTAATTCATTATAAGATGGAAGACTAAAGAAAACGACTCACTAAACATGGAGAAATATTAAGAACTTTTCATTAAACAAGACTTTGAAACCATAGAAAAAAAGTACTACATTCCAATCAAAATAAAATGAAAATACTTATCTTTGATGGAGATCAAACTCTCCTTGTGTAGAAAAAGCAATCTCCTTATATTCCTCTCCAAGAACGAAGAGAAAAGAAGGGAAGAAATCTCTCACTCTCTTCTTTCTCTCTCACTTTGTCACCCACTCCGAGCTCTCGCCCAATCCTTCTTCTTCTTCTCCAATCCTTCTTCACCTCTTTCAATTAGTTAAAAACATTTCCAAGCCTTATTTATAATTTCCCAAGAGGTGCTTAAGCGTCTTATCATAAGTTTCCATATTCAATGAATCTTCCAAATAGTGCCTCAAATGACTCTTTAAAAGTCATCAAAACCTCTTTCTAATCAGCCCAAATCTTTCTCTAAAGTCCCTTTTATCATTTCTGATGAATTCCCAAAGAGACACACCAAGCATTGCTTTAAAAATCATATAAATTTGATGTATATTCTAGAATATATGTTGAAAATTGTCTCTTGTGCTTAAGCACTAATTTTGGGCGCTTAAGTGCCTTCTTCTCTATTTGGTGGCACCTAAGCGCCATTTTTTGGCACTTAAGCACCGAGCACAGCCACTTTAGTGCCTGATTTTGGCCCCCATGGCTTCGGTGTGCCTCGGTTTGACTTGTTTTGTTTTGTTTTGGTTCATTTTAGTTCCTTTGGTCCAATCACACCAAATTCTTCATATTGATGTACCTACAACCTAAAACCCAAGAAAACATATTGGGGAGGTTTTTTAGTATAGTATAAAATAGTACATTTTGAAAAATATAGTGCAACATCAAAATGCATCATCAATATAAAATATAGTATTAAAAATAGTACATTTTTAGTCACATCAAAATGCTCCCAACATAAACTTTACTTGTCCTCAAGTAATACTACATTTTTAAAATAATTTATGTAGACTAGAGTTCATGGGTTATTTTTTAGAATTACTAAAATTTTGTTTTAAAAATGTGATCGTTTAAATTAGAAGAACTTCTAGTGAATTAAACTAGCCCAGGGTCTAAAATATTAATCATCAAACTTAAAAATTTGTTTTCCTATCTAATTCAGAAATATATCCAGATTTTTCAAACCTTGAATCTTATGAACTTAACTTTATATGCATAAGAACTAGCTTAAAAATAATTTCTACTAATACAATTATAAAAGCAAGCTTAAGATTATTCTATGTTCTTAAATCTAGAAAGACAAAAGTAAATACAATTTTTGATTAAGACTTGTCCTCAAGCATCTCCTCACATTTTTTTCTATTTCTTTTGCATTTTTTTTTGTATTTTTTTCTTTTTCAGGAACTTTTTGATCCATTCTTTTCTTTTCCACTCTTTCTCTTTTTTTTTTTATGTGAGAATTACTAAATTTAGAGAAGTCCTTAATTAATTTTGAAATCCAATATCCTCCTATAAATTTAAAACTTATTACTTCACTTGATAAGATGTATTTTTTGTTAAATACTTCCTAAAAAAGCCTTTTGAAAAAACAATTCTAAGAATCCTTAATTTTTCAAAAATACAATTCTTCCTACTAAAGATAATTATTTATTTTCTCAAGTTCTCCACTAAATTTCCTTAACTTTCGGTTCACCCTTTTCACTAAAAATATCAACTAAGTTTTCTTACTCCATTTCTATACTTAAAACTATAACAACCTTAAGGTGACTCAACATAACAATAATCAATAGAAATAAAATACAAATTTATTTGTAGTACTTTTGAAAACATGTAAGGTTTAGATTTGAAACATTTTTCTTTCCCCCTCAAACTTAAGCTCAAACATATGTAACAATGAAGTACAAAAATATGTGGTAGGGAAATATTAATTTTACAATTTACTACATATCCTACAAAAATATCAAAAAATAACACATGGTAGAATATTTCAGATGAAAGTAATCTAGCTTAAACATTTTTGACATAACACTAAAAAGAAATTTTAAATAGTTGAACGGGTACAAACTGAAGATTAAACTGAAAACTCATTTTAAACTTTATAAATGAATTGTTGGATGCTAAAAAGTTTAATATTGACAAGTTTTGTCATCTCCAATGACTCATTCAGCTTCACTCATAAACATAGACACACAAACTCCAATACATAGACACGCAAATTCATAAACAAACAACAAATGAGGTTAATTTGATCCCCCATCTACTCATATTTCCCTTGCTTACTTTCAATTTCTAATAGAAGAAACTACACTAATAAAATGGGTGCATTATAAAACTTTATATATTTATCACCCACCCGAATTTCCTCATGTGTTGCCAATTTCAAGGTTACTCTAAGTCTAAGCTATGCATAATCTGCTAAAAAAAATAATGCAGTTCATCCAGATGTTGTTCACTAATTAAGTTCATGACCTTACTTAGTGAAGACAAAGTTAGATAAAAGAAGTAATAGAGTTGACATGGAGTGTTCCAAGTCAAAAATCTACATGCTTCAAGTGAATGCTCAACTCTGGTTGAAAGCTAAGTCGTAACAGACTCGTCAACCTGCTACTACTAGATATCATATACAAATCTAATCATGACAAAGGAATAACCTCATAACATTGATTCAATCCATTCTTACACATAAAATAAGGATCAAAGTCCCAACATCTCATTATTATCAAATTCAACATAATGACAATCACACTAAATAGATAACAAAGATAACCATGGGTTGCCTCCCACAAAGCGCTTGCTCTAACATCGACGACTTGATGTATCCAATGTTTACTATGTTTTCCCCAGCATCAGAATCTCATTCATTTTATTTCTATACCATGGAATGTATCATTCAATGATTTTTAGTAAATCTTTCTTAGGAGATCCTTTACTGACTTCATCATGTTGATCAAGTTCTTCTTGTGATTGAGTCGAATCTGAAGATATAAAGACTGGTGGTGTAGATGTATTCCTTAAATAGGTAGGCTTTAATATTGTATGGGGGCACATTCATAATATGTTCATGAGATTTTTCAATAGTTGGAATTAAAAGTTTATTATTTTTGGTAACAACCATCATTTCGCACCTCTCCTGAACATACATACACTCTTCCTTAAACAACGTTTTAAACTCATCATGAAAGTCCATTTCGATCTCATTTGTTAACTCACTCACAAAATTTTCGTGGAAATGGTCTTTACTTAGATAATCAATTTCATCCATCCAAAAATAATCATCATCTTTTCTGTCAGCCAAATATTTGATACAGATGAGATTTGTATATGAAAATATTTATGAAGTTGACACCACTTAACGACGCCAAAAACATGATGCAGGAAGATTAATAATAAATATGCAATATAATCCTAACAAAACATTTTTTATAAATGTAATTTATCCCTTAAAACTTGTTTTTTAAATTGTCAAATCTCACCTAAATATCAATGCAAGTATAGGTATCATGCAACTAATAAAAAGCTTTAATAAATTCATAGATATCAGTCCCATAGGGAAGCTGGAAAATCCTAAAGTAAAATTTGGAAATTATTTTATAATAAAAACAAAAAATTAAAGTAAAGTGCTAAATTTGAAAAATTAAATATTTAGGTGAATGCTAATTAAAATGCAGATGTAAGATTACAGAAATTAAACTAAACTAAATACTAACTTTTAGAAATAAAATTGTAAAAATGAAACAAAGTTTTTTATTGTAACGGAAAGTTCAAATTTTAGAATACATCCTTCTCCTTTAAAATGAGTATATGGTTTGTGAAGAAATTGAAATCATTTAAAAATATATATATAAATTGTTTTGTGTCAAATAGGAGCAATATTATTCTTTACCCTCTTCCCAGTGCTATAAAGAATATTAATTAATCTAGAGTTTGGTCCTTAATTCCATGGTTAGGCTGGGAGGATATCAGCTGCTACTCCAGAGCTCTCACTACTCCCTCCCTTGAGGGCTAACAATCTCATATTAGTTTCCCATCAGTTGAACCAAATTGCGAGTTTTAATCTATCACCTTAAATTCTCCAATTCTGCATCCAACAAAAGTATATTTTCCTATTTATTTGCACCCAATCCCATGGATGACATACTCTCCCATGAAATAGAATTTGATTATCCCAATGTTGTAGAAATCATATCTCATTTATGAACATATGTCTCTCAACCAATTTTAACATTTCAATTGGCCCAAAAAGTAAATGAAGATCAGAGCTCAAATCATCGCAAATTATTATCAATTAAAATCGTAGAAAAAAAAATTTACTCTTCACAAAATCGTATCATCAAAGTAGGGAGATGGATAAAGAAGACTACTCATAATTCATGATAAGGATATGATAAAACACAATTTTGATATATAAAAACAAGTTTACAAAATAAAAGAAATCAAAATACAAGTTATCTCTCAATTTTTACCAAGAAAATTCTTATACGTTCTCTCCAAGACTTTCTCTCTTTAAAACAATCCCAATTCTCTCATAGAAATGTAATGCAGAAGAAATCACTCATCTTCCCTCTCCTCTTACAAACCTAGAAGAAAATCTCCTCTTCTCTATCTCTAACTCTCACGACACCCACCAAAACTCTCTTTTCATCCCCCTCTCTTAAATTCTTCAAGTCTTTTTCTTTTATTTCAGGATGCCTCCTTTGGAAAAGAATTTAAATTTCCTACCAAAATTCCCTCCAAAATTCAACTCTTTTGAATTCAAAAGATGTGTCATTTGATCCAAGATTCATATACCTTCATAAAAGAACTTCTCAAAGTATCTAGATGCATTGAATCACTCCAAGGGCTGTGTAGACTAGTGTCCCTCTAAAAATTTTACAAAGTATCTAGATGCATTGAATCACTTCAAGAATACAAACTCATTTACTTTAAATAGAAAAACATAGTCTTATTCTATCATACAAAATATCTTCAACTTCGAAATTGATCTTCCTTATTAAAAACTTTTTACTTAAATTTACTATAATACTTATAAATAGAAGTATAGTCATTTAAAGTTAAATCTTATTACCTCGGGCCATGTTAAATTAATTTTTAAAATTATAGTTACTTAATGAAAAATAAAATTTTGTTTACTCCTTTTCAAAATAAATTTTTCTTTCCCCCAAACTTAAGTTTTTAAATGACTTTAAAAATATTTTGAATATAAAATTTAATGCATGAACATAAAAACTAGCCTGTAGAGGATTTCAACTATGAAACTGGACTCTAGTATATTGTAGGTACTAACTGTAAAACTACATACAAGCTTTAAAACATTAAATAAAACATAATGTATTCTTGAGAACTTGCTGAGAATTAAAAACTAAATTACAAAATTTGATAAACTAGATTGACAAACTAAAATGAAAATACTAAAAATGCAGGAAAAGAATGAAAGTCTACAACAGCTATTACAAATTTGATTCCCAACACAACATAAAAAGTCTTTTACTCTTATAACAAGTTTCAAATAAAAGTACATCCTAATACAAACACAAATAACAAACAAACATCAAAACAACTAAACAAGACTCCTAAAACATTAATCTTCATCTCCTTCCTCTTCATCATCTGATTTTTCTTCTTCTTCTTCTTCATCATCATCATAAATAAGAGAAAAGGGAGTGAAACTGGAGCAAGTACAAAATTCTACATTGGTTTCACCCCTAAGGTGTCTTACCATGACATTTTCAAACTCAATATCATGTTCAACTCTCCTTATTGATATTCATCATTATATGCATTCGTTGCCCCTATCTCTCCTAAATGAGTTTAAATATTTACTATATCCATCTGTTAAATCATCAGTTGAACCATAATACCTTCAAGTGATACATATCTAGAAGTAGATCCCCCTACATCATATGTAGAGGGTCTATCCCTTCTTCCACTTCTAAACTCAACAAATGATTCTACTCTCTAAATCATGTCTGCTGATTAGATTTTGTGGCTGTAATTTCTCTTCATTTCTATGGGATTATACTCCTGATTGTTCACATAGTGAAAATCAAGGCAGGGTATCCCAATCCTCCAGCTGTAGAACTACCAACTATACTTCGAGCATGCTGAACTATAAGTGCACCCGCATCTATTGCCTTATCGGCGTTATTTCGAGTTGGTTGGTGGGGTTGCCCGTAAGAAGCTGTCGGTCGCCGGAATCAAAATCCCGTCGCCCGCTTCAAAAGGACGTGGAAGTATGAAATTAAACTGACCTCATATTTTTCATAGTTTAAAATGAAAGAGCACTGTACCTCAAATCCTATATCTATCCTGAAGAATATACACGTGAGGATGAGGCTCGATCAAATAAACTAAGGAAAGTATGACGTCCGTCTGGTCTGCGAAACCATTGTAAAATGAAAGAGCACTGTACCTCAAATCCTGTATCTATCCCGAAGGATAAACACAAGACTAGGATGAGGCTCGATCAAATAAACTAAGGAAAGTATGACGTCTGTTTGGTCTGCAAAACCTTTTGTATTTGCCGATAAGTTCCCCTATTTAATATAAAATATTAAATAGGGTTTATATTAAGCTGGGTTTGGACATGCTTCCTATAAGGGCAAGCCTATAGTTAATTACATCTTAAATGACCAAAGTCACTTAAGAAGACTCTCGATAAAAGTCAAGAAAGTAGTTAATTACATCTTAAATGACCAAAGTCACCTAAGAAGACTCTCGATAAAAATCATGAAATATTCTTAAATGACCAAAGCCACCTAAGAAGACTCTCGATAAAAATCAAGAAAAATTATCTTCAAAGAATTTCAAAGGGTAGGACTCTTCAACGCTTTTAAATGACCAAAGTCACCTAAGAAGACTCTCGATAAAAATCAGGAAATATTATCTTCAAAGAATAAATGACCAAAGTCACTTAAGAAGACTCTCGATAAAAATCAAGAAAAATTATCTTCAAGGAAGTTCAAAGGGTAGGACTCTTCAACGAAATCAGACATGGAGGTGTGCAAGGGGATTGGTTCAAATTTGGAACATTTTTTATTATATAATCTAAAGGAAGATGGACTAAGGGATGTCATGGATCCAGAGGAGAGCCTCCGAGACTTCCCAAGCTATCCTAATGTTTGGCTTCAGTTTTGAGGAGAAATATTTGGGCGTTTCATCCTGCCAATTTTATTAGTTAGGGCTTACATTCGTGTGAAATGATCACACAAAGAGCCTGGAAGATGTGAGGATTTAGATCGTGACAAATGACAACCTCGGAATACTAAGACGAGTTAGGGCTTATATTATATAGTAGGACTATGCAAAGGCCTAAACAGAAGGTGAGGATTTACGTTGCATAAGCAAGCAACCTCGAAGTCCTATGGCTTTGTTCTTTAAGTCTAAGGAAGGAAGATTGGTTTAGCTGAGGAAGAAAGATTTTGTTGTTGAAGATGGTCATGCTGCCCACCAAGCTAGCTCCAAGAACCTTGCCGCGACGAGTTTGAGTTATCTAGTGTGTCAAGTTATAATATCAAATCAGGTGGCCTTATGGTTGAAGTTCTTTAAATTTTATGAGGGCCTATTAAAGTTGATTAGAGCGACACCGGTTAGGATCTTACGGTTCCCTCTTTCTGACATCACTATTTTCTTTTGGATTCACTTAGTCCAAATGAACTTATCAAACCCAACTTAATGAGTT
>JXCR01128793.1:95575-141639 GCA_002079205.1 Phalaenopsis hybrid cultivar | reverse complement strand
ATATGGAGATACCACCATAATTTAAGAATAATTTAAACAAACACCTAGTATGCAAATTCATGAAGTGTTTTCATGCGCTTAAACAATCACTGAGGGCATGGTTTGAAAAATTTGCTTGAACTTTGAGATTTTAATGGATATTCTCATGGTCAAGCTGATCATAAATCTGTTAATAAATACAATTAAGGAGATAAGATTGTTGCATTGATAATATATGATGATATGATTTTTATTGATGTTGATAAAAAAGAAATTCAAAAGAACAAAGTGCTTGCCACTGAATTTGAAGTCAAGGACCTTGAAACCATGAAATTATTTCTAGGTGTGGAGGTAGTAATGTCAAAGAAAGACATCGTTATATTATAGAGGAAATAAATCTTTGATCTACCTAAGGAAATAAAGTTGATTGAATGCAAACTTGTTGATACTCTAATGGATCCCACCAAGAAGTCTAATATGGGAGAAGAAAACATATATATGGATAAGGAAAGTTATCAAAGATTGGTAGAAAAATTTATCTATTTGTCACATACTAGGCTAGCTATTGCATGCTCTGTCAGCATTGTGAGCCAACAGATGAATAACCTAAATGAAGAGCATTTGAAGATGTTGTAAATGATTTTAAGGTTTCTCAAGGAGACTCTTGGTTATAAATTAATTTGCGAGAAAATTAGAAACGAAGAGGTAGAAGTCTATACTGATGCTAGTTTGGTTACGGAAATACTACTCTTATGTATGGAAAAGTCTAGTTACATGGAGAAGTAAGAAGCACACTGCTATTTCCAGATGCAGTGCAAAATTAGATTGTAGGGAACTCGCCTTGAGAATCTGTTAAGGGATATGGATTCAAAAATTATTAAAAGAATTGGGGTGTAGCTCAAATAGGCTTATAAATGTATCTTGTGTTAGTCAAGCAATCATTAGTATTGCCAAGAATTTTGTGCACGATGATTGGACCAAACATTGTTGAAATCGATAGACACTCTATTTCTGAAAATGATAATGATGGTATTATATATCTAAGTTACATCCCGATACACCAACAAGTCGTTGATGTCTTCACCAAAGCTCTTCCTTTAAGCACTTTCTCAGAGCTCAATATTAGGTTTGATCTCTACAACATCTAAGACCTAACTTGAGGTGGAGTGTGAAATATTGAGAAGCTTCGACTTCTTTTATATGGTGGGATTGATTAACACTTCATAAATAATGGAAGTTTTGATTGAGGACAATCTTGGCAATTACAATTAGTTTTATTCAATTTCTTTTTCAGGTTTCTTGATTTTTTATCTCATAATTATTTCATTTCCTTGTTTAGATTTTATATATTTAATAAATTTGTAAATTAGGAGCGATTGATTTCCCTATATACATGTAACCTACACGTGAATAATTAAATGAAATAATTTTTCATCTCTAAACCTATTTTTCACATATATCAATGGGGCAAAATTGTGAGGCCATTAGGCCAAAGCGGACAATATCTCAATGGGTGAGAATTCAGGCTATTATTAATGGTACCGTTGAATTACACCAGTATGAAGATAGAATTATCTGGCTGTGCCCTGGTGGATTATTCTGAGCTAAGAAAACTAACATGGATGCTAGTGGCTTCTGTGAGGAAGATTGTGAAATCCCTTAAGTAAAGCTGAACCCTTAAGTATCGAGATACTTTTCATGTAATAGTTGGAGTTTCATCAAAAACTTCAAATAAGAGTGCTTCTGCGGGAGCACTCCTGGGATGGGTGACAGTATGGGAAGTTGCACCCAATGGGAAAAAACTGTGAGACCATATGACCAATGCGAACACTATCAAGTTGGGTGAGAGTTTGGGCTGTTACACATACCAATTCGTATGTCTTTACATATCTAACACCAAAATTTTACTTTTTTTACATTTAAAACTCCCATATCTTTCATATCATATAAAAATACCATCATTTTAAGTTTAAAAAGTCAAAATACTCCTTTTCATTCATAAGCAAGGTAGTATGCATGTAAAAATTAAAATTTAGGCCTTAGATATGTAAATACATAGGAATTGAGTGGTTTGTATGTATATCTTCCTTATTTGTAGAGGCATTTACATATTTGTATATGCACTTACAGTCAATTTACTAAATAAATATGTTGTAGATATCAATCTAGGCCAAGCCTAACATTTAAAGTCCTTCAAATTGATTGAAATTCATTTACAAGCCATTGCTTGCCACTCCTAGAGTACAAAAGACATATTCCCAAAATAAAGGAAATTGTTCACTTGTTTAAACTGTACAACCTGATTTGTTTCTAGAACACTTGATTATTTGACTAACTTTATGGAGAATCAACCAACCAAAACAACTTTTTTGGCTTTATGCCACAATCATCATAACTTATCTGGATTTATACTTTGCATGCCATTTGGTTTTGAACTATGACTTTGAGCTATGCTTACACAATAATGTCTGTCAGCACTTTTTTCTTTCCTTAGAATATTTCATGTTATGCTCATTTTTTGTTTGCAATCAGGTAGATTGGGGAGAAGCAAGCATGATTCTAGCAGAGCGCATCCTGCTTCACAATGCACTCAGGGATGCTTCCAATGAGCGGTTTCTTTTCCTATCTGATAGGTATTTTATTTTTATTACGATTCTTTGTACTCCAGATCTATATTTCTAATTAACTTGATTTGCATTTTGTCATTGATTCCTCATGAAAAGCTACCACTCTCCGAAGTTTTCTCAATTTGTCAGAGAAAACTTTGAAGTAGTTTTTTTTAGGTTGACAGGTTTATTTTAATGATTTATATTCCATATTTAGACTCATGTTTTTTTAGATTTGTGGTTAAGACTTCCTATGGGTGCACATTCACAGTCTTTTGTCTTGTTCTCTCATAGGAGAGTACTTTTGATTGAGGTGGATCCTTTTGCTCATATTTAAGGCTTAGATTTGGTTGTTATATGTGGATTCAACTAAATGTGGAATAGTTGGAGGGTGAAGGTTGTTCTGAATCCTGATTACGATCTTTTGATTTTTTTCATCTCAAGTGTATTAATGAACTCTATTTGACAATGTCAGAGTGATTTAAATTGCAATGTACAGAGATATTGAATAACAACTAATAGTTGCCTCTTCTCAGGTTTCCAAATAGAGTGGGTGTATATGTTTGTTGAAGACATACTTTTGAGGTTGATGTCATATTGTTCATTGAAGAGGGCTATTCATTGCTATTTTCACTTGATAGTTTAGAGATGTGAAGCATGGCCACTTTCTAATGTTGAGGCATGAAGCATGGTCACTGTAAAGTCAGGGTGATACTGGAGTTAACCCAAACAGTGATAGGAAAACACAATATTATTGATTAATTCAAAATTAGAGAAGTACGATAACATAAACGGAAATAGAAATAGCAACATACGCAACCCAAACACAATTAGGATTATATCCTAAGAGAGGGTGATTGTGGTCAATGAAGGTTTGGAATATGTCAAGTGGTGGGAAAGGGTGGCTGGCAATCAAAAACAACAAGGAGATTGTTTCCCAGGTTCCGACAGCAAATAAGCTGCCGGAATCGATATGGGAGGGCTGTTCGGAGGAGTGGGTGGTGTAGGGTTGGTGGCAGTAAGGGGAAAGGGGAGGAGCGGTTGTCTAGGGGCTTTGAATGAAGCATAACAGTAGTTAGAGTGGATTTCAGGAAGTGGCGGTGAGTGCAGCGGAACAATGAGAAAACAACAGGCGTGATGTTTTCCATATGGCGACAACGATACCGGTAACTGGCTAGAGGTCAAAACAGTGAGACGAGGAACTGCATTGGCATCAAAGAGGAGGGAGGGGCAGCGACGACGACAGTAACTGTATAAAAAATCAATCAGTGGTTGTTGCAGGTGGCTGTAGTGAGATACGGTGACCGAGAGCGACTCGCAGAGGTTGTGGAAGGGGATATGGAAGATAATCACCACCTCATGAGAGAGATACAACCAAAGTACCACTTAAACCCCCGAATACAACTCTTGAAGGGAAAAAATGGAGGCCTACAACTGTCTTAAAAAAACTCACATAAAAGAACTAATACTAAACCCTAATACGAACATATATAAGAAATGACTAGAAAAGAATGAAATGAAAGAAGGAATTTTTTTAAAACATGAGATTGTTGGTGTGATTGTTAAGATGAAAGCTAGCTTGAGTTTTGTTTGGATTAGGGCTTATATCCATTGGCAAATTAGGCATAATTTGACATATTTATTTACTTTAAAGAATTTCATATTGATTGAGTCGGGGCTTATTCCATTTGAAACACTAAAATCTTATAATTTTAGATGTGTGCAAAATATTTAATAGGCTTTAGATCCTTGCCCTATATGTATGATGGCTTGATCAATTAAAATTGATTTAATGTAGCTTTTGGTTTCCTGTCGATCTAGTTAGTTGTAGTTTATATATAGTGGAAGGCTCATTGTTTGGAATTTGATCCGTTGATGTGGTGCTTATTTTATCATGCACATTAAAATGATACAATAGGACCCACAAATCAAATGTGAGTGGAGTCAATAAGTTTCAAACTAGATCATTAGCGTATTTATTGGATCAATTGTATTGACTTCATTCATTTGTTAAAAAGTTTGGGGTTTGGGTCTTAATAGGTTATGTTGATGATTTTGCAACCGTAAAGAAGGGGCGCAGTATGGCTGTTTAGATTTTCCATAGGTCTTTTTGAGACTCTTGACACAGGTTTGAAAGCATTTTAAAGTCCAAGGGGCATTGGAGTGCTTACAATTACATTAACATACTTTTTGATGTATTAATATCCTTATAAATGCATGACATATATGAAAATGCTAGAATTTAATTCATAAATATATATGTATAATAGTGTTTTATGTAATTTAAGCAAAATTTTTAATGTAATGATATCCTGAAATGCTTTGTATGCTTTTCAAATTCATACGTTTGATGCAATAGAGGGTTGATCATAGTCTAGTTTACTTCACAGAAGTGAAACACATTTGATTTTGATTTTGTGAACTTTCAAGGGCTCTTTGTAAGATTTATACAGTTAAAAAACCTGAGATTTTAATCTTCATGCACTAGGGTCCCATGATATTTGTTTAATTGGCTTTAATTGTGTTACCTTAGAATTACTCTCCACTATAGGAGTTTTATAATTCAAATTTATTGTTAAGCTGTTGGGAGCTTTAATGCACCGCTTACCTTATGGATTCCAATTTCATAATATGATTCAATTATGTTTCTGATACTGGAGTTAACCCAAACCACGACTCAAAACGACACAACTTTATTGATGAGTTTGAATGAAAGTACAACACAAACTCTTGGACGAAAATAACATAACAATTGAACGATAAGCCAAGAGGCAACAACCAACAAACAATAAAATTAGTACTACAAAGAGCAGAAAAAATCTTGATTCGGGTCGGGTGGAGGCTATGACTCTACCTGAAGGCTGGGGAGGTGTTGCTGGTGGCTTGGAAGATGTCGGAGTGAGCGTCGGCGTTGGAGGGGGGCTGCTGGCACTATAGCTTGCTGATGGAGTGCAGGGAGTGGGCTGTGCTTGCTGATGGTGCTGCAACTGTCAAGGAGGCGCCAACATGGACTGTGGCATCCTGGAAGAGGCAACAGCCACTATAGCTAGAAGGAGCAGGAGAAGGGGGCTAGGTGGGCTGCAGGATGGAATCTAGAGGATGGCAGCGAAGGAGGCGATGCCTGCAGAAGGAGTTGACGTGGAGATACTCACCACCTTGGCGGGGTTGCAACAGTTAGGAGGAAGAGTCGTTGTAATGTCTATGTAGAAGATTAGGTCACGAGTGAAGAGATCGCGGCATAGGAGGGGGGTAATTGTGGCGTGCTTTTAATAGAGTTGGACTTGTCTTTTATTAAGCCCGATCAAGGGGCGTGAGTGAACAGCCCTCGCGTCAGCTTTGTAGCTAGATTTCATAGTAGCATATCAATTACCTCATAACCAGTACAAGTAACTATCATTAAATGTTAGATGTGTTCATTCCATTTTACAAGTATGATTTCTAATGGTATTAGGGTTGATTCAGGGTGCTTAAGTTCCACCATAAATTTATTATTCTAATTTATTTTTTATGTCCATTAAGTAAGTTAGTGGGCTTGGAATTTGAGTTGCCCATCTTTAATTATATGTTTTAATTAATGCATGATGATGCATCATCTTTTTCATTGTCCAACCATTTTTAATAATCTGTTTCTATAAATACCGCAGGTGCGTTTGGCAATTTAAAAGGCATCACTATAAATTCATGATGTTCATCTCTTGTACCAAATGCTATTTTTGCCGTCTATTTCTTTAATTCGCAATTGATGGTAGCCTGATTGTCAATCTCTATTTGAAAATACTGAATCCCATTCTAATTGATTAAAGAGATCATCATTTGCTGGCAATGTGTATTTGATCTTAACTTTGAGCTTGTTCAAATCCTTATAATCAATACATAATCTCAGATTTCCTTCTTTCTTCTTAACAAATAATATGTATTTGGACTGATACATCCTCTCTCTAATACCATTCCGTAACCGACTCTTTAATTCTTGCAATTCTATTATTGCCGTTCTATAAGGTGCTTGGCTATGGGTTCTGCACCTTGCAGCTGCTTCCATTCGAAGGCCCACAACTGAGACTTTTAATCTTGGAGATGAGGAAGCTAGTACGGGTCTCTTACCATATTGGTAAGATGGCCAAATTAATTAAAGTTGATTTAATGGGGCTTGCTATCTCCCTGCCAATTCAATTAATTAAGTTGTCGCTTGCTCCTATTTGAAGTACATGCTTAGAATTTGTTTTTTTATGCAATATGTATTTTAATAGGCATATTGAAATGATTAACTAGGACTCTGAGATCATCTGAGAGTCAATGTAGTCAAATTTCGGTCATTGAAATATGCCTGATCACTGTGTTGGCACAATTTATACGAGTTAAGGTGCAGGGGTTAGGCCTCGAAAGATTATATTGACATGAAGGGTCCTTTTATTATCATTTAGATTTTTCATAGGTCTACAAGAATTCTTCGACACATATTTGAAATCATTTTGTTGTGCAAGAAGCATTAGCATGCTCACCTTCACGTTAGCAATACATTATTCAATGCGATCCATTAGCATGGTGGGGTCTACGGAAAATAAGAGTATACATTTGCATATTCTTCCGCAGGTGCAATACACATTTGTATTCAACTAAGCTCATGAGTGAATAGTTATGTACTCCAACTTTACATGTGCTGATTTATCTTTGTTGTCTGCAGTCTGTACTGAATAATAACTATTCCACATTAGCACATTTTTTTGATGTATTGATGTCCATGTTAATGCGTCACACATATTAGCTTTTATGATTCATTCTTGGATATGCATGTTTCAATGCATTCTATATAATGTAAATACTTTCTGATGTTATGAGAGGCGTTGTGCATTTTTTGAATTCATATGTAGGGTACACTGCAAGCTTGATAGCTCAAATTTTCTTCACAAAAATCAAAAACATTGATTTTGATCAATGTGAATTTTGTCTAGCACTTCGTAAGATTTATGCAGCTGTGAAAGAAATTTTAATGACCGTAAAATGAATCCTACGATATTTTTTCTTTTACTTTATTTCTTGCAGATATCTGCTCTAGTAGAAGATTTCTGTAGTCTGAATTTTGCATTGGGTTGTTGGGAGATTTAAAACACCACATGCATTATAGATATAGTTTGATAATATGATTTAAGAAAGCTTTGTAGCTGTTTCTTCATATTAGCATATCAAATGCCCATAACCAATACAATGAATTTTTATTGAGGTAAACGGATTCCCATTTTTATGTTAACAAGTGATTTCCAATATATTATATGATAGATTCTTGGTGCTCAAGTGCCTTCTTTAATTATTTAAAATTTTATTATAGATTTATTTAGTTAATGAGGCGTGTAATTTGAATTGCCTATTTTTAGTAGATATGTTTTACCTAAACCTGATGATCATCATTTGCTTTAATCTCCAAACATTTCTCCTTATGGGGTTCGCAATCTTGAATGTTGTGTAGCAACATAATAACATTCTAGCTTCCTTTTCCTCTTTTCCTTGGTTTGTGTGCAAGTTTGGTTTCTTGTTTGTTTATGATTTTGGTGTTGATGGAGACTTAGACAAAATAGAGGTTTTGAATTTGCCGATTACACTTGACTTGCGAAGTAACCACGATGTCCATCATGTAATAGAAAGAAACAACTCTAAAACTTTCGAATAACTTATAGCAAACTTCTATGGTTATAGATTCTTATTTGCATCACCTCAGAAAAGTTGTATTTTCAATGGGGTTGCTAACTAATTATTCCTTTCCATTTTTGGCAGCTGCATACCTTTGTACAATTTCAGCTATACTTATGCGTACATAATGTCAACACCAACTAGTTTTGTGGACAGGTGAGCAAATTGATCTGTTTTAACTTGTTTGTATTGCAGTGCCGTGCCCCTATTTTAGTTGCTTTTTTCATTTGTCTTTCCCTTCTGCCACTTAAAATTTCAAAATTCAGTTACTTAAAGAAGGTCATTTCAATTACAATTTGGGCAGCTATATTGAGGCTAGATATGTTAATATTTAAAGACAAGGATTACAATTAGTGTGCAGGAGAAACTTATGAGATCTATATAAATTAATTTTCCCATGAAATTGAAGAATTATAGAACATAAGATTGAAGATTCCTCTCAGGAGTGACGATAGTACAAAACCACAAACCAATCTTACTCCATATAAATAGTGAAAAGGGATAAGAGAAGAAAATATGCTCTATAGTCTCCTCCGCCGAATTACACAAACAACAACGAGAGGCTATTTTCAAACCTTTTAACTTTAATATATCATCACATGGTATTATAGAATTGAAAATATGCCACACCAGGAAAGACATAGAGGGAGTTAATGCCCAACTCCACACCCCTTCACCCCAAGGGAGTTTTTGAAAATTATGTAAAGTGGCATATAAAGACTTAGTAATGGAGCTAGTCATGGGAAATTTCGAAGTAGGAGTATTTTGCAAATGAGGCTTAAAAGGAATAGTGGAAATGAATGTAGCTCCCTCCATCCCAAAATGCTAGTGAGAAGAGGAAAATTCTAATGGTCGGTCTACCCAAGTATCCGACACCTTGAGACTAGAATACCTCGTATTCCTCATATCAAGCAAAACATAGGACCAACAATCCTGCTAGAAAGAAATATTTCCACTACCCACCTCCCTATAAATGAAATTCTTCGCCCAGTCTCTAATATGAAGCAATCTCTTTCACATCTTGGAATTACCCAATCGCCAATTAATCAAAGTGGGATGAGAGGAACGACAATATTTTCCATGCATGAAATTAGCCCATAAAGACTCGTCTTTCCTGAAATTAAACCATTGCTTAAAAACATTAATATCAGTAATATGGTGCAGAGATTTGAAGCCCAAACCACCAACATACAGGGGTTGGCAAACATTCTTCCAAGACATCTATCTTCTACCAGAGTGATTTCCCACCCATAAAAACTTATTAAAATATCTTTCAAGGTTCAAAATAGTACTTTTTTTGGATTGGAGTACTTGAAGAGTGTATAAAGGAAGAGAGTGAATGTGCCCATGAGCAGTATAATACGACCCCTAAAGGAAATGAAATTATTTTTCCAATCCAAAATTCTTTTCCGCATCTTTTCCGCACCTTTTCCACTACCTCATCAAACTGAATACGTCTTTTCCTACCTTTAAGGAGAAAACCCCCCAGATATTTAAGAGGAAGGGTAGAGAGGGAGAAACCCGTAAAATTGGCAATCCAGCATGCATTAGAACGACTGACCATGTTTCCCAAGTAGATATTACATTTATTAACATTAAATAGTAGGCCAAAGATGGATTGGAACTCAACCATTAAGCTGTGAATCTTCTTCACCGTTTTTTTGCTAGCATTAGAAAATAGTATCATGTTATCGGCATAAGCTAAATGAGTGACCACCATGTTAGATTTATGAGCGTATTGCAAATTGGGATTTCTCCTGAAAAAATTGTTTAGGTGATGAGAGAGATAATCAAATATTAAAATGAAAATAGTAGGGCATAAAGGATCTCCCTGCTTAATCCCACGACCCGCACTAAAAAAGCCCTGAGACTGGCCATTAATGAGAATACCATATTTATTGCAATGAAGCCAAGAAAGGATAATTTTGCAAAACTCGTGAGAGAAACCTCTTGCCTTAAGAACCTTCAATATAAACTCCCAACTGAGAGAATCATAAGCCTTGCGGATATCCAATTTAGTGATCATGTTGCCCCATCTACATTTTTTATCAATGTCAAGAATGAGTTCCTGTGCCAGCATGATTTTATCAGTGATCCCCCGCCCCTGAATAAAAGCGAATTGATTCAAAGAAATTAATTTGTTGAGATGAGGTTGGATGCGTCTGACCAAAATTTTACTAATCAACTTTGAAATAACAGAAGTCAGAGAGATGTGTCTAAAATGATCTCAAGAGCTCTTTTGAGTATTTTTAGGAATGAGAACAATTGTAGCGGCAGAGAAATAATTTTCTGGTGTTTTCCCTTTAAAGAAACTCTGAATAGTCTCCACTACCTGATTCTTAACAGTACTCCAGCATTTAATGTAGAAAGCAGAAGTGAAATCATCTGACCCCGGAGCTTTATTACAATTAATATCTAGTAGAGTAGAATAGATTTCCTCAGCCGAGGGAATACCGCAAAGATCAAGGTCCACCATGTGATGACTTACATCATCAAATAAAGAGGCATCAATAGAGCCCGATGTCTCGTGTAACTCATAAAGTTTAGAAAAATAAAGAACCGCACTCTCCCCTATCTCCTCATCCCCAATAATCCAGTTCCCCTCATTGTTTTTAATCCTCACAATAGTGTTATTGGCTCTTCTTTGTTTAATGCAGACATGAAAATATTTAGTGTTTCTATCTCTTTGAGAGAAATGGGTCTCCCCAGCTTTTTGTTGCAACAACTCCTCCTCCCAAAGAGAGGCCTCAAGTAATTCTTTATTGGCTTCCTGTAAATCGTGGATGATATCATTAGTATTCTCATCAAGATCCTGAAGCATACTCACCCTATGTTCGACCCTTTTGACTCCAGCATGTACATCACCAAAAACATCCCAATTCCAAGACCTTAGAACAGCAGCCACCCTATGTTCGGCCCTTTCCAATTCTCAACAATTAATCGCAAGAAATTATCATGTCTAGCCCTGACATTTAAGAAACGAAAGTGATAGGTGGAGACCTTTTTAAAATAATCAAAGGATAAGAGAAGTGGGCTATGATATGAGCCAGTTCTGCAAAGGTAAGAGGAGATCCACAGTTGATTAGCAAGACATTTATCAAGTTGTTCGAACAACTTACCCCTTTTCCAAGTAAATTTAGAAGCAATGAAACCCAAGTCATGAATGCCCGCTAGAGCCAAAGTTTCATTTTATTTATCAATTAAAGTGGTGTCAAATCTCCGACCACCTAATTTTTCAGATTTGTGCATCACCATATTAAAAACTCCTCCAACCATCCAGTTTTGATTGATAGAAGAACCCATCTCCGAAAGTTTGTACCAGAGATCAAATCTAGCAGCATTAGAAGTCCCGACGTAGACAAAAGTAAGAAATCCCAAGAAAACATCCATAGAGAGGAGAGTATGTACAAACTGTCTATCATCAGTAATGACATCAACTGTAATATGCTTCCTCCAAAACAATCAAATTTTGTTAGAGCAATTAGCAAAAAAAGAGAAATTTTTGAATTTACCCAAGATAAGGTCATCCGGAGAGGAAACCAAGGGTTCCAAAATAGCAAATATATCAACCTTATGAATTCTTGTCATTAATTTGAGTCTACCAAGGGAGGATCACAACTCCCCTGATATTCCAAATAAGGATGTTAAACATGAGTAGACATGTTACCCTTCCTAGAAGATCTAGGTTGAGTCCGTCCATTTTCTCCATTTGACAAGTATTGATTCATCTCTAGCATATTATTCCCATTAGTGTGATTTTGCACCTCCTCTTGAACTCTATGCCTCCTCCTACGGTACTTTTGAACATGTCATTCATCTCTTAAAACTTTTGAAATATCTTCCAAAGGAGTGTCAGAGAGAGCATCGGAATGATGAGAATAAATAGAATTGTTATCCATATTCAAAATGTCAGGGAGAGAAGCCGAGGAAGGACGAGCCCCCTCACTAATAGAGATGATGATAGGAGGGTCCAGAGCATGTAGTACCTGCGTAGTATTCTCAACCGGGGCAATAGCATTAGAGAAGATAGGATCTTGATTTCTATCATCATTCGAAATAATAGGAAGAGAGGAAGAAGCCCCCTCAATATTAGAAATATTAGGAGGATTCGAATCAGATAACACCTGTTCAATTTTACCCTCGGCAGGAGCCGAACGGATGATAGTGGGGTGGGACACAACTGCTAAAAGATCAGCCTGAACAACCACAACATTTTCAAGAAGCATAGTTTGCTCCACGTGCGACTGTTTTCTACCATCCCCTTTCCTTAGTTCAGGATGTAACTTGAAACATTGATCCTAATCATGACCAAACATTTGACAATCTGTGCAATAGGAGGGGTGTTGTTCTAATAATACCTGTTGCTAGTAACCAATGTGCTCCAATCCAATCCAGACCTCATCAGGTGGAGGTAAAGTCACATCCCGTTCAATTAAAACTCTAGTCATAGAAAGTCTCGTGAGATTATAAGCGGGAGCATCTAATTTTAAAGGTCTCCCGAACATAGCAACTAAAGAGAAGAGGATTTCATGATTGAAGAGATGAACTTTCAAAGATGGGAATCTAAGCCAGACTGGAATAATAGGAGTCTCTGCTTTAGGATCAAAATTTGCTGACCATTTTAATACCTTTATACCGCAGTCCTCAAACCACACCAAACGTTTCGCAAACAGGCACGTATAGTCCTCTTCATTAGACAGTTGGATCAAAATGTGTCTTCCATTCAAGGGACTTAGCTTCTATTCTCCCGTAAGCCTCATCAATTCAAAGTGTTTTCGAAGAAACTCTAATTTTGGATACCCATACAGGAACTTCCTTACCAGATGAAAACGACAAGAGGAGGCGAGTTCGCAGTTCTCGGCATCAGAGAGGAAGAGAGCAAGCTTTCCCCCTTTCCGGCCAGGACGTCGAACAAAGGAAGTATCGGAATCGAGCGCGAGATTGTCGTAGAAATTAGAAGGGAAGTTTGGAACACCATTAGCGACAACGCTAGCNTACTCATGACTTCTTACGCGTTAATATCTAAAGGCGGTTGCAAAATATTGGAGGGAAAAAAGATCCCCACTAAAAATAAAGAAAATACATATAATCATAGGGGTTCCTCCTTCCACATTACAACTCCACCCAAAAAAGAAATAAATATTAAACAAAGATAAATGTAAACCAAAAGTACATGTATCAAACAAAACGCATACCCAAAGAGTGAACTATACCCCATAAAAAAAAAAGGTAGCGCAAGTTGCAAGCCAAAAAACAGATGCCTTGAAAGTTGGAAAGAGCACCAACGAGCAAGTCCCAAAATTCAAAACCTGCACTCAAAAACTGTGAAAACACCAAACAAGAAAGAAAACAAGTGAGCAATAAAGAAAGATAATGCTCCATGATCTTCCAACCCCCTTCCAGAAATGCATATAATAAATAAGGAGCCACGGTCCAGTCCAAAGGAAAGAGTGAAAGCCTCGTATAAATTTGGAGCCATGAGCATCTATATCGAAAATAACAAGCCCATTCACAAAAAAGAGGTAGAGCTACCTAAATTGGCAAGCCAATTAGCGGGTTGGTTCCCCTCCTGGTAATTAAAACTCCATATGATATTCATATTGAAGATTAAACATTTAATTCTCTTTGTACAATAAAGGATATCCCAAGGGGCCTCGGCACCATGTGCTAAAATATCAATCAAGATGCGATTATCACATTCAAAAATAATAAAATGCCAGCTGAGAGCGTGAGCCATAATAACAGTCGTTAAAATGGCCCTAGCCTCAGCCTCTATGGGAGTATCAACATATGAAGGAGATGAGAAGAAAATAATACAGTTCCCTGCATAGTTTCTAGCAATGCCCCCACAACCAACATTGTTGGCTTTCCAACTCCCATCCGTGTTAAACGTAATCCACCCTCTAGGAAGTGCTGTCATCTAACCAAAATCGATGGACGAGGGAGCCTCCTCTCATCCAATTCCGTATGCCCCATAGAAAGAAAATAATTTATGTTCAAAAAGAAACTTTTTTTAAAGCTCCCCATTCTCCACAGCTTATTAATGTCGACAATAATATTAGTAAATACCATCATGCTCTGAATGGTCTTACCTTTATGAATAATGTCATTACGAGCCATCCAGATAAACCAACATATATTGTAAGGATAAATTTGTAAAAAATGTTTCTGTTTACGGTCCAGATTGCAAATCATGGTAATGAGTAAAAGATTCCTCTCAGGAATGACGATAGTACCAAACCACAAACCAATCTTACTCTATATAAATAGTGAAAAGGCACAAGAGAGGAAAATATGCTCTATAGTCTCATCCGCCGAATTACACAAACAACAATGAGAGGCTATTTTCAAACCTTTCAACTTTAATATATCATCACATGGTATTATAGACATAGAGGGAGTTAATGCCCAACTCCATACCCCTTCACCCCAAGGGAGTTTTTGAAACTAATGTAAAGAGGCATATAAAGATTTAGTAATGGAGCTAGTCATGGGAAATTTCAAAGTAGGAGTATTTTGCAAATGAGGGTCAAAAGGAATAGTGGAAATAAATGTAGCTCCCTCCATCCCAAAATGCTAGTGAGAAGAGGAAAATTCTAATGGTCGTCTACCCAAGTATCGGACACCTTGAGACTAGAATACCTCGTATCCCTCATATCAAGCAAAACATGGGACCAACAATCCTGCCAGAAAGAAATATTTTCACTACCCACCTCTCAGTAAATGAAATTCTCCGCCCAGTTTCTAATATGAAACAATCTCTTCCACATCGTAGAATTACCCAATCGCCAATTAATCAAAGCAGGATGAGAGGAACGACAATATTTCTCGTGCATGAAATTAGCCCATAAAGACTCGCCTTTCCTAAAATTAAACTATTGCTTAAAAACATTAATATCAGTAATATGGTGCAGAGATTTGAAGCCCAAACCATCAGCATACAGGGGTTGGCAAACATCCTTCCAGACATCCATCTTCTACCAGAGTGATTTCCCACCCATAAAATCTTATTGAAACATCTTTCAAGGTTCAAAATAGTACTTTTTTTGGGTTGGAGTACTTGAAGAGTATATAAAGGAAGAGAGTCAAGGATGCTCATGAGCAGTGTAATACGACCCCCAAAGGAAAAGAAATTATTTTTCCAATCCAAAATACTTTTCCGCACTTTTTCCACTACCTCATCAAACTGAATACGTCTCTTCCTGACTTTAAGGAGAAAAACCCCCAAATATTTAAGAGGAAGGGTAGAGAGGGAGAAACCCGTAAAATTGGCAATCCAGCATGCATTAGAACGATTGATCATGTTTCCCAAGTAGATATTACATTTATTAACATTAAATAGTAGACCAGAGACGGATTGGAAGTCAACCATTAAGCTGTGGATCTTCTTCACCATTTTTTTGCTAGCATTAGAAAATAGTATCATGTCATCGACATAAGCTAAATGAGTGACCACCATGTTAGATTTATGAGCGTATTTGCAAATTGGTGTTTCTCCTGAAAAGATTGTTTAGGAGACGAGAGAGATAATCAAATATTAAAATGAAAATAGTAGGGGATAAAGGATCTCCCTGTTTAATCTCACGACCTGCACTAAAAAAGCCCCGAGACTGATCATTAATGAGAATACTATATTTATTGCAATGAAGCCAAGAAAGGATAATTTTGCAAAACTCCTGAGAGAAACCTCTTGCCTTAAGAACCTTCAATATAAACTCCCAAGTGAGAGAATCATAAGCCTTACGGATATCCAATTTAGTGATTATGTTGCCCCCTCTACATTTTTTATCAATGTCAAGAATGAGTTCCTGTGCCAGTATGATGTTATCAGTGATCCCTTGCCTCTGAATAAAAGCGGATTGATTCAAAGAAATTAATTTGTTGAGGTGAGGTTGGATGCGTCTGACCAAAATTTTACTATTCAACTTTGAAATAACAGAAGTCAGAGAGATGGCTCTAAAATGATCTCAAGAGCCTTTTGAGTATTTTTGGGAATGAGAATAATTGTAGCTGTAGAGAAATAATTTCATGGTTTTTCCCCTTTAAAGAAACTCTGAATAGCCTCCACTACCTGATTCATAACAGTATTTAAACATTTAATGTAGAAAGCAGAAGTGAAGTCATCCGACCCCGGAGCTTTATTACAATTAATATCTAGCAGAGTAGAATAGATTTCCTCAGCTGAGGGAATACCGCAAAGATCAAGGTCCACCATGTGATGATGTACATCATCAAATAAAGAGACATCAATAGAGCCCGAGGTCTCGTGGAACTCATAAAGTTTAGAAAAATAAAGAACCGCACTCTCCCCTATCTCCTCATCCCTAGTAATCCAGTTCCCCTCATTGTTTTTAATCCTCACAATAGTGTTATTGGCTCTTCTTTGTTTAATGTAGATATGAAAATATTTAGTGTTTCTATCTCCTTGAGAAAAATGGGTCTCCCCAGCTTTTTTGTTGCAACAACTCCTCCTACATAGAGGCCTCTAGTAATTCTTTATTGGCTTCCTGTAAATCGTGGATGATATCATTAGTATTCTCATCAAGAGCCTGAAGCATACTCACCCTATGTTCGACCCTTTCGACTCCAGCATGTACATCACCAAAAACATCCCAATTTCAAGACCTTGGAACAGTAGCCACCTTCTTATGCAATTTTCAAAGAGTGTACCAAGCATTACCCACCTCCTCACATTTCCAATTACAAGCAATTAATCGCAAGAAATTATCATGTCTAGCCCAGACATTTAAGAAACGAAAGTGATAGGTGGAGACCTTTTTAAAATAATCAAAGGATAAGAGAAGTGGGCTATGAGCTGAGCCAGTTCTGCAAAGGTAAAAGGAGATCGACAGTTGATTAGCAAAGCATCTATAAAGTCGTTCGAACATCTTACCCCTTTTCCAAGTAAATTTAGAACCAATAAAACCCAAGTCATAAATGTCCACTAGAGCCAAAGTTTCATTGAATTTATCAATTAAAGTGGTGTCAAATCTCCGACCACCTAATTTTTCAGATTTGTGCATCACCATATTGAAATCCCCTCCAACCATTCAGTTTTGATTAATAGAAGAACCCATCTCCGAAAGTTTGTGCCAGAGATTAAATCTAGCAACATTAGAAGTCCCGACGTAGACAAAGGTAAGAAATCCCGAGAAAACATCTATAGAGAAGAGTGTATGTACAAACTGTCTATCATCAGTAATGACATCAACTGTAATATGCTTCCTCCAAAACAACCAAATTTTGTTAGAGCAATTAGCAAAAAAAGAGATTTTTGAATTTACCCAAGATACGGTCAACCGGAGTGGAGACCAAGGGTTCCAAAATAACAAATATATCAACCTTATGAATTCTTGTCATTAATTTGAGTCTACCAAGGGAGTGAGGATCACAGCTCCCCTGATATTCCAAATAAGGATATTAAACATGAGTAGACATGTTATCCTTCCTAGAAGATCTAGGTTGGGTCCGTACATTTTCTCCATTTGAAAAGTATTGATTCATCTCTAGCATATTATTCCCATTAGTGTGATTTTGCACCTCCTCTTGAACTCTATTCCTCCTACG
The DNA here is from genome assembly GCA_002079205.1 of Phalaenopsis hybrid cultivar. NCBI lineage: Eukaryota > Viridiplantae > Streptophyta > Magnoliopsida > Asparagales > Orchidaceae > Phalaenopsis > Phalaenopsis hybrid cultivar. The sequence goes on along the minus strand of JXCR01128793.1, from coordinate 123,805 downwards.
GTACTTTTGAACATGTCATTCATTTCTTAAAACTTTTGAAATATCTTCCAAAGAAGTGTCAGAGAATGATGAGAATAGATAGAATTGTTATCCTTATTCAAAGCGTCAGGGAGAGAAGCTGAGGAAGGACGAGCCCCCTTGCTAATAGAGATGATGATATGAGGGTCCAGAGCATGTAGTACCTGTGTAGTATTCTCAACCGGGGCAATAGCATTAGAGAAGATATGATCTTGGTTTCTAAGCATTCGAAATAACATGGAGAGAGGCAGAAGCCCCCTCAATAATAGAAATATCAGGAGGATTTAAATCAGATAACACCTGCTCAATTCTATCCTCGGCAGAAGCCGAAGGGATGATAGTGGGGTGGGACACAGCTGCTAAAGGATCAGCCTGAACAGCCGCAACAATTTCTAGAAGCATAGTTTGCTCCATGTGTGGCTGTTTCCTACCATCCCCTTTCCTCAGTTCAAGATGTAACTTGAAACATTGTTCCTGATCATGACCAAACATTTGACAATGTGTGCAGTAGGAGGGATGTTGTTCTAATAATACATGTTGCTAGTAACCAATGTGCTCCAATCCAATCCAAACCTCATCTGGTGGAGGTAAAGTCACATTCCGTTCAAATAAAACTCTAGCCATAGAAAGTCTCGTGAGATTATAGGTGGGACCATCTAATTTTAGAGGTCTCCCGAACATAGCAACTAAAGAGAAGAGGATTTCATGATTGAAGAGATGAACTTTCAAAGATGGGAATCTAAGCGAGACTGAAATAATAGGAGCCTCTGCTTTAGGATCAAAATTAGCTAACCATTTTAATACCTTCATACCGCAATCCTCAAACCACACCAAACGTTTCGCAAACAGGCGCGTATAGTCCTCTTCATTAGATAGTTGGATCAAAATGTGTCTTCCATCCAAGGGACCTAGCTTCTATTCTCCCGTAAGCCTCATCAATTCAAAGTGTTTTCTAAGAAACTCCAATTTTGGATACCCATACAGGAACTTCCCTACCAGATGAAAACGGCAGAAGGAGGCGAGTTTGCAGTTCTCGGTATCAGAGAGGAAGAGAGCAAGCTTTCCCCCTTTCCGGCCAAGACGTCGAACGAAGGAAGTATTGGAATCGAGCGCGAGATTGTCGTAGAAATTATAAGGGAAGTTTGGAACACCATCAGCGTCAACGCTAGCATAAGAATGAAGCCTTTTACCAGTGTCACCAAGGTCGTCGGCTGTCGCGCCAGCGTATGAGCGAGACATGATGAACGATCACTCGTGTCGCCATTGAATCNAATAAACTTCCACATGATTTATTTTGATTGGGATATTCTTTCCTTTATTGGTCATATTATGAAGGTGTGTAGATGCTTACTTTCATGCATTAGTGTGTTTTATATAATATGCTAAATTAAATGCATTGAACAAATAAATGATATATTTATGTTGATTGTTTGTCTGTGCATCACTGACTTTGATGGAGTCACCCCTTGATTGTACTAGTTGGGGAACACTATGATACTCGTGCACGTATATGATAAAGGATGTTGATATTGATGTGACTTAATTAACACAATTTTTAGACAATGCTTCTGTGACAGTTGCACAAATATATAATGATATTGATATGTTATTACGAGTCGTTTTGATAGCCTTAGTGCGCACAACCGTCTATCTTATTTACAGAATGCCAAACAAGGTCTTTGGATTCAAAGCTTCTCTTGATATTTTGATGGAAATGTACCCTTCTATTAAAGCCTTCCCATCCGATCATTCTCTAAAAAAATTTTGCTCTCTTTTGTTCATATTCACCAACCAAACAACGTAAATCTTGACCGAAAATCAATCAAATCTATCTTCCTTGGTTGTGCCTCTAACAAAAAGGGCTGCAAGTGATATTCTGCCATTACAAAAAAATAGTAACTACATGGATGTTATTTTCTTTGAAAAATAATCCTACTACCCTGAATCTGAAATTCAGGGGGAGAGTCTGCGTGAATATCAGATTTGTGAGATTACTCTGGATACCCACACTGATCTAGAATCATCATTACCTATTTTATTTCCCTCTGACCATCCTGTCTCTCAAGTTCCATCATTTGAAATATCCAACCTGAGATTGATAACAAAAAAATACTCAAGGTGCTTTGTGTGTACACTAGGAGTAAGAAATTCATTGAGTAGGATAAGTATAATATGCAACNTGGAAATGTACCCTTTTATTAAAGCCTTCCCATCCAATCATTCTCTAAAAATTTTTTGCTCTCTTTTGTTCAGATTCACCAACGAAACAACGTAAAGCTTGGCCGAAAATCAATCAAATCTATCTTCCTTGGTTGTGCCTCTAACAAAAAGGGTTGCAAGTGATATTCTCCCATTACAAAAAAATAGTAACTCCATGGATGTTATTTTCTTTGAAAAATAATCCTACTACCTTGAATTTAAAATTCAGAGGGAGAGTCTACGTGAATATCAGATTTGTGACATTACTCTGGATACCCACACTGATCTAGAATCATCATAACCTGTTTTATTTCCCTCTGACCGTCCCGTCTCTCAAGTTCCATCATTTGAAATATCCAACCTGAGATTGACAACAAAAAAATGCTTAAGGTGTTTTGTGTGTACACTAGGAGTAAGAAATTCATTGAGTTGGATCAGTATAATATGCAAACACAGGACTGTTCACAACCAAATCTGAATTCACACACTTTTGAAATTCCAAGCAAGGTGGAATCCACTGGAGAAGATAGAAAAAATTGACAAATTATCTTATCTAAGGGTATGTTGCCTATGGGAAGTTATCAGTACTTTATAAAGCCTTTATATCTAATTTTGATAGTGTGTAGACACCCAAGCTTATTCATGAAGCATTTTAAAGTTTAGAATGAAAAAATGCAGTCGAAGTGGAGATCCAAGATCTTAATCGAAATGACACATTGACCTTTACAATGCTTCCTCCAGATAAAAAATTCATTGGGCGCAAGTGGGTATTCAATGTTAAGTATAAAGCAGATGAAAGCATTGAGAGGTTTAATGTTAGGTTGGTGGCCAAATATCTCTCTCAAACTTGTGGGATGGACTATCAAGAGACATTTGCACTAGCGATCAAACAAAACACTATAAGGGTCTTCTTTTATTAGCAGTTAACAAAGATTGAGAACTACAATAACTTGATATCAAGAATGTTTTTTGAATGCTGACTTTGAGCAAGAAGTGTATATGAAGATTATACCGATGTTGGAAAATGACTCAAATAAACATCTAATTTGTAAACTAAGTCACTGGCCTCAAACAATCTCCACGAGCTTGGTTTGACAAGTTTGCTAAGGCTATGAAATCTATTTGATACATCCAATGCAAAACCGATCATACACTGTTTATAAAACATATATAGAGATGTAAGAAAATTATATTTATTTTCTATGTAGATGATGTGTTCCTGATAGGTGATGATGAAAAAACGATTTGGAAGATTAAGGAGGTTCTTGTCATTGAATTTGAAATTAAGACTCCAGGAGCTTCGAGATATTTTTTGGATATGGAAGTGATCTAGTCCAAGATGAGAATTGTGATATCCCAATTAAAGTACATTATGTACCTACTAAAAGAGACATGAATGTTGAGGTGTAAACCGACTGAAACTTCCTTGGATTTCAACACAAATATATATTCATAAGGAGAAAAGTCACTAGTGAAAAAGGTAGATACTAGAGATTGATGGATAAATTTATCTACTTATCACACATTCGACTTGATATCGCTTACTCTATCAGCATTGTGGGTCAACATATGAATAGTCTAATAAACGACATTTGAAGATAATTTACAAAATATTGATGGTTCTTGAGAAGACCCTTGACAGAGGGTTATTGTTTAAGAAATCAGATAACTTGAAGGTAGAAGTTTAGACTGATGCTAGTTGGACAGAAGAACTCATGGGCAGAGAATTCACATCCGGGTATTGTTCCTACGTATGAGAAAATCTTGCTACATTGAGGAGTAAGAAACAAGTATTTGTCTCTAGAAGTAGTGCAAAATGTTAGCAACAGACACTTGTTTTGGGAATTTGTGAAGAAATTTGGGTTAAAATTTTACTAAATGAATTGAGATGCTCCACAATTAATCCCATAAAGATGTTTTGTGACAGTCAGATTGTCATTAGTATTCCAAAGAACTCTTTGCATCATGATAGGATCAAACACATAAAAATTGATAGACATTTTATCACTGAAAAGGTTAATGGTGACAATATGCACTTAATCTACATTCCAACTCATCTTTAAGTTGTGGATGTGTTCACTAAATTTTTAGCTCTTGGCAGCTTCAATGATTTGAATACCAAGTTGGGTCTATACAACATCTATGATCTAGTTTGAGGGAGAGTGTGGAATTCTTTTCCTGTTAGATGACCCAGACCATCGGCCATATGGGCTTCACACGATTAATTTGTCGAAGCTATTGGAGGGAGTTTCTTATTTCTTTTTTATTCTTTTTTATTCCATTTCTTATTATGTTGAATGTTTTTCCTTTATTGCTNAAAGTCCTTCCGAAGCGGGCGACAGGATTTCGATTCCGGCGGCCGACAGCTTCTTACGGGCGACCCCCAAACATAACTTTCCCCTTTTAAGCGCCGACAAACCACAGGACTGTTCACAACCAAATCTGAATTCACACACTTTTGAAATTCCAAGCAAGGTGGAATCCAATGGAGAAGATAGGAAAAATTTGACAAATTATCCTATATATGGGTATGTTGCCTATGGGAACTTATCACCACTTTATAAAGCCTTTATATCTAATTTTGATAGTGTGTAGACACCCAAGTTTATTCATGAAGCATTTTAAAGTCTAGAATGAAAAAATACAGTTGAAGTGGAGATCCAAGAGCTTAATCGAAATGACACATTGACCTTTACAATGCTTCCTCCAGATAAAAAATTCACCGGGTGCAAGTGGGTATTCAATGTTAAGTATAAAGCAGATGAGAGCATTGAGAGGTTTAATGTTAGGTTCGTGGCCAATTATCTCTCTCAAACTTGTGGGATGGACTATCAAGAGACATTTTCACTAGCGATCAAACAAAACACTATAATAGTCTTCTTTTATTAGCAGTTAACAAAGATTGAGAACTACAATAACTTGATATCAAGAATGTTTTTTGAATGCTGACTTTTAGCAAGAAGTGTATATGAAGATTATACCGAGGTTGGAAAATGACTCAAATAAACATCTAATTTGTAAACTAAGTCTCTGGCCTCAAACAATCTCCACGGGCTTGATTTGACAAATTCGCTAAGGCTATGAAATCTATTTGACACTTCCAATGCAAAACCGATCATACACTGTTTATAAAACATATATAGAGATGTAAGAAAATTATATTTATTTTCTATGTAGATGATGTGTTCCTTACAGGTGATGATGAAAAAACGATTTGGAAGATTAAGGAGGTTCTTGTCATTGAATTTGAAATTAATACTCCAGAAGTTTCGAGATATTTTTTGGATATGGAAGTGATCTAGTCCAAGATGAGAATTGTAATATCCCAATTAAAGTACATTATGTACCTACTAAAAGAGACATGAATGTTGAGGTGTAAACCGACTGAAACTTCCTTGGATTTCAACACAAAATTATATTCAGAAGGAGAAAAGTCACTAGTGAAAAAGGTAGATACTAGAGATTGATGGATCAATTTATCTACTTATCACACATTTGACTTGATATCGCTTACTCTATCAGCATTGTGAGTCAACATATAAATAGTCTAATAAACAATATTTGATGATAATTTACAAAATATTGATGTTTCTTGAGAAGACCCTTGACAGAGGGTTATTGTTAAAGAAATCAGATAACTTGAAGGTAGAAGTTTAGACTGATGCTAGTTGGACAGGAGAACTCATGGGCAAAGGATTCACATCCGAGTATTGTTCCTATGTATGAGAAAATCTTACCACATTGAGGAGTAAGAAACAAGTATTTGTCTCTAGAAGTAGTGCAAAATGTTAGCAACATACACTTGTTTTGGGAATTTGTGAAGAAATGTGGATTCAAATTTTACTAAATGAATTGAGATGCTCCACAATTAATCCCATAAAGATGTTTTGTGACAGTCAGATTGTCATTAGTATTCCAAAGAACTCTTTGTATCATGATAGGATCAAACACATGAAAATTGATAGACATTTTATCTCTGAAAAAGTTAATGGTGACAGTATGCACTTAATCTACATTCCAACTCATCTTTAAGTCGTGGATGTGTTCACTAAATCCTTAGCTCTTGGCAGCTTCAATGATTTGAATACCAAGCTGGGTCTATACAACATCTATGATCTAGCTTGAGGGAGAGTGTGGAATTCTTTCCTTGTTAGATGACCCAGACCATCGGCCATATGGGCTTCACACGATTAATTTGTCGAAGCTATTGGAGTGAGTTTCTTATTTATTTTTTATTCTTTTTTATTCCATTTCTTATTATGTTGAATGTTTTTCCTTTATTGTGTTTGCTGTATTTGGTAAGTTGTAATAGCTTTATTTATGTTTCTTTAGACATTCCCCATGTAATAAGGGGAAATGTTATGATTTGACTAATATTAAATAAGAGGATATAATTTCTCCATCTTTCTACAGATATTTATTTCAATAACAATAGATGTGAAGCTTTGAGAGATTGCAAAAATACTATAGCTGTATGGAATTGATGGCTTGAAGATAGAATACATGGATATAAAAACTTAACAGATAAAATACTTAAAGGCTGTTTATGGTGATTAAAATCATTGCCACATATTTTTTACTTTTTTGTTTCATTTTGAAGCTGGCAATGGGTTGTATTTTTTTTTTCAAATGTCTACTTACAGTAGGGCATTAAGAAGAAAGGACCTTCAAACTATTTCTGTTAATTATAGTTAGATATTACTATGTTTTACATAGATGATGTACATCCTTCCATTTATAGGGGATATAAATACGCATTTATGACGTCTTCAAAACCATCATTGTTCTGACCATGCTGGATTAGGATATAATTGAAATTTTTGTTTCTTTATGGTTTTTATTGCTAGTTTCTGATAGCATACTCCTGGAAGCAGTTTTGCAGATACCAAAGAAGGTCGTTATAATCCAAAAATGCATCCAGTTATTCCAGTGCATAACTGGAGGAAGGGGTCACAGGTGCTATATATTCCTCTTGTTTTAAGTTGAACATAGTTTTTGTCAAGTTATCTAAGGGGCATTTACAAACATAGCACACAATTCTTACGCGTTCACATATCTCACAACTGAAATATCTTATTTGCACATATAGCACTACAAATCCTTAATATCACATAAAAATAACACTATTACCACTTTTTAAAAGTGAAATACACATTTTCATTTATAGGTTTAAATATGAAAGTTTAGCTGTGAGATATGCAAATACACAAGAATTGTGTGCCAATTATGTAAATTCCCCTTTATTTAATTTTCTATTATTTGTTTAACAAAGTTACACGATTTTTTTTTTTAAACCAGTGGGCTGTGTTAATTAGAAAGCATGCTGAGATAATCGTTAATGACAGTACGGTGTTCCCAGAATTTCAGAAGCATTGCAGGGTAAGTTGATGGTCATATGAGCATGCAGATATCTTTGACCTGTTTGGTCTAGTTTTTCTTGTCATCAATGCAGAGTTTTAGTATTACGTTAATACATTTATGGACTGTCTTTGCAATTATAATAGGCTTTGTATGGCTTAATGACATGATTATATGATCAAATACTGTGTTTAACTCGAAGCATAGACCTCGAGGAACATAAAATAGGACAAACATCAAATTTGACTTGATTTGATTGAACTAGTGATGGGGGAGTGCGAGATTCTGCAGTCCCTATTTCAGCGGAATTTGTGCAGTCTGCAAACTCTACGTAGTTCCGCATGATCGCCAAATATCCACAACCACGGGATACTGATTACGCCATAAATTANTGGACTGTTTTTGCAATTATAATAGGCTTTGTATGGCTTAATGACATGATTATATGATCAAATACTGTGTTTGACTCGAAGCATAGACCTCGAGGAACATAAAATAGTACAAACATCAAATTTGCTTGATTTGATTGAACTAGTGATGGGGGAGTGTCGAGATTCTGCAGTCCCTATTTCAGCGGAATTTGTGCAGTCCGCGAACTCTACGTAGTTCCGCATGATCGCCAAATATCCACAACCGCGGGATACTGATTACGCCATAAATTCCTATCATTTCCAATTCCATCCAGTTTTCTTTTCCTTTTTGAGCTATTATGTTTTTTCTAATTAAGTTTATTTATGCATGAGGGACTATTTATATGTTTGTTTTTCTAGTTTGAAGAGAGAAATTTTGAATTGTTATTGTTTTGAGAGATTTTGCTTCTCTATTTATGTTCTTCAAAGTGTTGTATCATCTTCCTTTCGGAAGTGGTGTATCTGTATCTTGTTTAGGCATAACTTGTGGAAATCTCCTCATTGCCCGTACCTTGTTGTACCTCCGTTCGACCACTGCCATTCATTCATACAACAACTGACTTTCTCAAATTTGTTTTCCAATAGCAGAGTTTGTTTTTTTATCTCCTTCCAAATTCCGCTGCTCAATGCCTATCTCTGTCCAAGCGTCGTTGAACTCAAATATTATCTTTCCCTTACAATTCCACAACCACTTCCTTATTAAGGGTTTGTTTGGGGCTACTGTAGCTTATCCAGATAACCACTTTATCTAGATAAGCAGTTTATCCTGATAAATTGCTGATCAGCAGCTTATCCAAATAAGCTGGTTGATTTTTTTGTTTGTTCGTTTGGAAAACTGCTGATTTGCAGTTGTTTCTGGATAAATAACCATTCTGTCTCTGATCTGGATAAGTTGTCTAGCTGTTTGGTTTGTGTGCTTAGAAAACAACTAATTTAGCATGATTTATTGCAATTATTTTAATCCTTATGTCCTCATCAATTATTCTCAAACTTGTCTCTAAATTTCAACATTTTCTTCTCTTATTTAGTTTTTCTTCCCAAGTTTAACAACTCAGATAAAATCTGTCATAATCCTTCTATCGGTCTTTATTTCATCTCCACACACCAAGACATTTACATCACAAACCCTAACAACTGACAACTTTTCCTATCATTATAAGCTTTCAAAAAAATACTTAACGCCAATCATATCTCTGTATATAAACCATTATGCTTCACACAAAAGCAGGCATCCAAAACATAACCAAAATGCACAATCTTTTGGTAGAGCGTAGCTATCCTAAAATCTTTACCTCTCAAAAGCCTTTCAAATCCTAAAAGTACTTCCATCAGATTCCCCAACATTATCCATACATAATAAAATTAATCACATAAAAAATCTATTCCAAACTTCAACATACATACACCTATATGAAAGTTTTATCCCCTCGACATACTTAGATGGTCAAACATTAAAGTCATTGATTAAAATCTCCTTCTCCATCCTCCGTCACAGGCAAAAATAACCACCAATTTGATAATGTGAAGCAGAAGTAGCTTCATTTTCAAAATAGGAAAGCAGTGGAATAAATGCCAAAGTTTGCAATAACATGGTCTTACTAAGGTTTAACAAATTTCACTTAGATAAGAAATAAAGGTTAAATAATTATCAAATATTATTTATGGATAGTGGGAAGGGAGGATTATATAAAATTAAAGAAGTTGCTAACATGTTAATAATCTCTACTATGAGTCAGTAGAAAAATGTTGAACCTGATAAAATAACAAATGAAGATAAGAATTATGCGGACAAGAAGCAAAAAAGCAAGACTTGGGGAAGTATTCCAATAGCCAGATTGGTCACAATCATAACCAACAGTGTAAATAAAGCAGTAGCCTTGAGAGGAAAAAATTATATATTAAAAAAAACCAAACAATAAAGTTAAGGTAATTCAAGTAATACAAACACAAAGCAAAAGCTACAAATTTTACTTTGTTAGCATTGCTCCGAGAAGCCCAAACAAAGCTCCAGAAGCACCAACAGATATATTGTTTCTGATAAAAAGACTTGACAAGATGCTACATCCAAATCCAGAGAGAAGTTTTATTATGTCTATCCGCACTTCAAAAAGATCAAAACATCATGTCAAAAGTAGAAAGTTCGCTGCCATACACAAATAATGCATTGGTTCAGTCCCTCTCCGCCACAAAGAATGCACCATTCGCTGAAAAGAACATCCGCTCGATCCATGGCATCCACTCCCTCTCCGCCGCCAAATCGAAATTATAGTAGAATGGAGACTGCTCCGCTGCCAACACTTTGTTCTGGCTGCTGGCTCCACCGCTTCGCCGCTTTCTGTTTTTGGATCCACCGCCGCTCTCCATATCCGTGATAGACATCGCAACAACTTGATCGGGAAATCTAAAGGGTGGATTAGCTTGAGAGGCGGTATGCTTTACCACCAAAATTTTACCTCGATACCTTGATACTTACCACCAAAACCTAAGCCCTCAACCAACTTTTGATATGTAATCTTACATCTACCAGAAACCTGATCAGGAGGAAAAGATGCCACGTCGTCAGGTAGGTACCCTCAACCAGGTGTCCGTCAATTTACTATAGAGGATAAGCAATGAGAAATCTTCCAATTGCAACAGAGGCTTGCTGTCTTTTAGGTGAGACAATTATGTGAGATCAATCATATCAACAACAATGATTTGTTAGATTTGGAGGAAGTGAATCCATTCAACCAGGTAGTTTTTAGTGATGAAGAATCACTATCTCGACTATTCAACATGAAATATTAGTGGAGAAGCCAAAACTTTTGAAGTAATGGTTGATTTACAGAAGTTTGGTTGTCACGTGGATCTAGATGAGTTTATTGAGTGACTTCAAATAGTGGAGCGAATTTTTAATTACAAAGATATGACATAAATAAATTTTTGTTGTAGTAGTTAAAATATATTATTTTTTTCATATGTATATTTTATCATTTAAGTTTTGATTACTTTTTGTAGCTTGAATTTAAATTAAACGGTCATTTTTTTCACATTCATTAGGAATTTGGTTGGATCATTAATAAATTTAAACTTAGAATTGATGAATTGATTTTTGGTTAAGATTAGAAAGTATTATGGATTTGCTTAGCTATCGTTTTAGTGGACTTCCTGACTTTTATTGGTGCAGACTAAAACATGATTTCACACCTACGCCTGTAATAATCTCCTGTTAATTTTTAATTTTGAACTGTTCAACGTTTCTACAGTTAATATATTGGATTTATTCATAAACTGGACATGGTTATCTAGCATTGGTTTCCTGGTTCTTTGTGCTGATAATAATTGATGCTCTACTTTAATCGCTTTTTAATTGTATATTTGGTATTGAACCTTGCAGAGGAGATCATTACCAGAGTTTTGGCGGGATCGCCCACTTGTAAGTGTCCAAGTTTTTTTTGTTTCTTATATTGAACTCAAAGAGCGTATTTGGATTTTCATAATTTAATCAGTAGGCTTGACCATAGAACAAAATGGTCTTCACATCACATGGAAATAATATTTCGTAATTTTAAGGTTTAAGAGCCAGGTTTGTTATGCGATCTTGCTATTGAGTTAATTTTTTAGACTTCTATGAAATTTATCCTTCAATACTCTTGGAGGCATGTGCGTTGTGCTCTTTTAAATTAGGCTGAAAATTGAAAGGCAAGGTGTACATTGTGGACTAAAACTTTTAGAGTATTGGCGGACTACAAATGCGCTCCTTTTTAAACTTAATCTGCACCATACAAATGATTGAATCCCATTGGTTTCTAATTCAATTTAGCTAGATAACCTTGGATACATGCTCAATCATATAGGATCCTGTGAGATGGAACAAGAAGTAACCAAACGACTCAACACCACCACCACTAAATGCAATTATCGTTGTATTTGACACATTTTGCCAAAGTAAAAGTGTGACCACACTGTATTCTATAAGTAATGCGTTTTGGGAATCATTCTGTTGGTGGTTTATGTTGATGAAACTATTATTATTGAAAGTGATGTGCAGAAAATCTTATCATTGAAATCATTTTTTCAAAATCAGTTCAACACTAAAGATCTGAGTTCCTAAAGGTATTTCTTGGGGATTGAGGTAACAAGGAGCAAGAGGGGTATATTTCTATCTCAACGAAAATATGTTGGATTTGTTAGCAAATATTAAGAAATTATGGGTCAAACCATGTAGTACTTCGAGGCTTCCTAATCAGTAACTTACAAAAAATGGAGAGATTTTTAATGATACTGAACGACAAAATTTAGTGGAAAAATTAAACTACTTCACAATAACTTGTCCTGACATTGCATATACAATTAGCAATATAAGTTAGTCTATGTCTTCCCCCATAGTTTTAGCATTGGTCAGCTTTGGAACAAATACTATGTTACTTCAAGGGAGCTCCTGGACAAGGTATTTTATATCAGGATTATGGATGTAGAAATGTTGAACGTTTCTCTGATACAAGATTGATCGAAGATCCATTACTGAATATTAAATTTTTGTTGGTGGTATTTTGTTCTCTTGTAAGTGTAAGAAACAACATATAGTGTCACGGTTCAGTGCTAAATATGAGTATCGAACAATGACACGAGCTTCAAGTGAATTGATGTGAGTCTCCCAACTATTGATTGGAATAGATTTTAAGATGACAGTTCCAACAACGTTGTAATGTGATAACCAAGCTACAATTCATATTAACTCAAATTTTGTTTTTCATGAACGAACTTAGCACATTGAGATTGATTGTCATTTTGTTCGTGAGAGGGTCAACATAACTTAATTTTTGCATCTTGTATAAAAAGTGGAGAACAACTAGGGGATATTTTCACGAAAGCTTTTAATGGAACTAAGGTCACTTATATTTGTAATAAGTTGGGCATGATAAATATCTATGCTCCGGCTTGATAGAAAATGTTAGGGAAAGTAATAACTTTGAACCGTGTATATTAGGAAGCTTGTTTATTTGGAAAATTGATATTAGATAACCTAATTAGAGGATATCTAAAGACATGATCTTTTCCATATTAGAGTGATTCTTAATGTAGAGAGTTGGAAGTGTGTATAAATATGTAATATTTGTTCTCAACTAAAATGAGGAATGAGAAATGAGAAAGCTTTCGAATTACAAGATTGAATGGAAAATCAAATTATTAAGGCAATATAAAATCTACTATTCAACTTTTGGCGACATCAAACTCCTAAAAAAGTACATGGAACATAAGCTATTGAAATTTAGAAAAGAATGTATAATAATGGAGAAGGAACAATTTTGATTCTAAAAATCTCTGCTATCAACAAGCTTCTTTTTGTATAACTCTATCTCTCTCCAATTCAAAGTTGATCACAAGCCATAAATTTGCTTTAAATTCAAATAGTTATGTGCCTTGGTGTCACGTTGCTAAATGTTAAAATTGAACCCCTTTACAGAGATCTTGAGATCGTGGTGCCATGATGTTATTTGATACTTAATCGACATTGTAATAATTCTACTGGTGACTGATTTGGTTAAGCTCAGATGGGAGTATTTAAAAGTGACTTGATCACACTACTGCTTAACATTCTTACACGCCAACTTGATACTTTGGGAGCACCAAATGGTTGCAACAGGGTTGATTTCATAGCCAAAGACCTCCACGTTTGACTTGACTAAAGCTTGCTCTGGCTCTAGTGATAGGATTGAGCTGATCACATGCTAAATGAGGCTGACAATGAAATATGCACATATGATTCATGTTTAGAATGGCTAATTATTTTTTACGCATTTAATATCAGAAACCTTTGCTATGTAATAAGAATTTTACATGTGATTTTGAGAAACTTTTAGCCACAAATATCATAAAGTAGGAGGAATTCAAAATTAGTTAGTAGTCACCTTAGTTGCATATTTTATTACCATAAACTAATGGGATTTTTAGTTGCGTGTATTCAGAACTGAACTAAGAGCTTTAATTTCATGATAGGATTCGAAGAATCGGTTCTCTTTTGTGAGTGATACTGCCCGATCATTGTTTTATAAATTGCTTATACTTATTGTATTGAAGATTCCTTTTTGGAAGAAATAAATAATAAATCTCCCCACCTAATGTAGAGGCCGAATGTCGAACCATTCCAATCCTATGTCAACGCATGATATTGTCACATTGCATATGGTTTGTGTGCCAGAGTTCAATTATATAATTTTTGCTTGTTTTATTCTGCTGAATTACTAAATTTCCTGTTACTCCTCTTGGGATTTATTCTCTTAATTGCTTTTGCTTTGTGGTTATGTTCAATTGGGACTCATCTCTATTACTTCGATACTCCATAACAGTTTTAAATTATTCTGCTCGAGATGTATAAAAAAATTTTTACAAGATGTAAATGATGACATTANTCCAAATCCAGAGAGAAGTTTTATTATGTCTATCCGCACTTCAAAAAGATCAAAACATCATGTCAAAAGTAGGAAGTTCGCTGCCATACACAAATAATGCATTGGTTCAGTCCCTCTCCGCCACAAAGAATGCATCATTCGCTGCAAAGAACATCCGCTCGATCCATGGCATCCACTCCTTCTCCGCCGCCAAATCGAAATTATAGTAGAATGGAGACGGCTCCGCTGCCAACACTTTGTTCTGGCTGTTGGCTCCACCGCTCCGCCGCTTTCTGTTTTTGGATCCACCGCCGCTCTCCATATCCGTGCTAGTCGCAACAACTTGATCGGGAAATCTTAAGGGTGGATTAGCTTGAGAGGCGGTATGCTTTATCACCAAAATTTTACCTCGATATCTCGATACTTACCACCAAAACCTAAGCCCTCAACCAACTTTTGATATGTAATCTTACATCTACCAGAAACCTGATCAGGAGGAAAGGATGCCACATTGTCAGGTAGGAACCTTCAACGAGGTGTCCGTCAATTTACTATAGAGGATAAGCAATGAGAAATCTTCCAATTGCAACAGAGGCTTGCTGTCTTTTAGGTGAGACAATTATGTGAGATCAATCATATCAACAACAATGATTTGCTAGACCTGGAGGAAGTGAATCCATTCAACCAGGTAGTTTTTATTGATGAAGAATCACTATCTCGACGATTCAACATGAAATATTAGTGGAGAAGCCAAAACTTTTGAAGTAATGGTTGATTTACAGAAGTTTGGCTGTCACGTGGATCTAGATGAGTTTATCGAGTGACTTCAAATAGTGGAGCAAATTTTTAAATACAAGGATATGACATAAATAAATTTATGTTGTAGTAGTTAAAATATATTATTTTTTTCATATGTATGNTGGATCTAGATGAGTTTATCGAGTGACTTCAAATAGTGGAGCAAATTTTTAAATACAAGGATATGACATAAAAAAATTTATGTTGTAGTAGTTAAAATATGTTATTTTTTTCATACGTTTATTTTATTTTTATCATTTAAGTTTTGATTACTTTTTGTAGCTTGAACTTAAATTAAACGGTCATCTTTTTCACATTCATTAGGAATTTGGTTGGATCATTAATAAATTTAAACTTAGAATTGATGAATTGATTTTTGGTTAAGATTAGAAAGTATTATGGATTTGCTTAGCTATCATTTTAGTGGACTTCCTGACTTTTATTGGTGCAGACTAAAACATGATTTCACACCTACGCCTGTAATAATCTCCTGTTAATTTTTAATTTTGAACTGTTCAACGTTTCTACAGTTAATATATTGGATTTATTCATAAACTGGACATGGTTATCTAGCATTGGTTTCCTGGTTCTTTGTGCTGATAATAATTGATGCTCTACTTTAATCGCTTTTTAATTGTATATTTGGTATTGAACCTTGCAGAGGAGATCATTACCAGAGTTTTGGCGGGATCGCCCACTTGTAAGTGTCCAAGTTTTTTTTGTTTCTTATATTGAACTCAAAGAGCGTATTTGGATTTTCATAATTTAATCAGTAGGCTTGACCATAGAACAAAATGGTCTTCACATCACATGGAAATAATATTTCGTAATTTTAAGGTTTAAGAGCCAGGTTTGTTATGCGATCTTGCTATTGAGTTAATTTTTTAGACTTCTATGAAATTTATCCTTCAATACTCTTGGAGGCATGTGCGTTGTGCTCTTTTAAATTAGGCTGAAAATTGAAAGGCAAGGTGTACATTGTGGACTAAAACTTTTAGAGTATTGGCGGACTACAAATGCGCTCCTTTTTAAACTTAATCTGCACCATACAAATGATTGAATCCCATTGGTTTCTAATTCAATTTAGCTAGATAACCTTGGATACATGCTCAATCATATAGGATCCTGTGAGATGGAACAAGAAGTAACCAAACGACTCAACACCACCACCACTAAATGCAATTATCGATGTATTTGACACATTTTGCCAAAGTAAAAGTGTGACCACACTGTATTCTATAAGTAATTTGTTTTGGGAATCATTCTATTGGTGGTTTATGTTGATGAAATTATTATTATTGAAAGTGATGTGCAGAAAATCTTATCATTGAAATCATTTTTTCAAAATCAGTTCAGGACTAAAGATCTGAGTTCCTAAAGGTATTTCTTGGGGATTGAGGTAACAAGGAGCAAGAGGGGTATATTTCTATCTCAACGAAAATATGTTGGATTTGTTAGCAAATATTAAGAAATTATGGGTCAAACCATGCAGTACTCTGAGGCTTCCTAATCAGTAACTTACCAAAAATGGAGAGATTTTTAATGATCCTGAACGACAGAAATTTAGTGGAAAAATTAAACTACTTCACAATAACTTGTCCTGACATTGCATATACAATTAGCACTATAAGTTAGTCTATGTCTTCCCCCATAGTTTTATCATTGGTCAGCTTTGGAACAAATACTATGTTACCTCAAGGGAGCTCCTGGACAAGGCATTTTATATCAGGATTATGGATGTAGAAATGTTGAACGTTTCTTTGATACAAGATTGATCGAAGATCCATTACTGAATATTACATTTTTGTTGGTGGTGTTTTGGTCTCATGTAAGTGTAAGAAACAACATATAGTGTCACGGTTTAGTGCTAAATATGAGTATCGAACAATGACACAAGCTTCAAGTGAATTGATGTGAGTCTCCCAACTATTGATTGGAATAGATTTTAAGATGACAGTTCCAACAACGTTGTAATGTGATAACCAAGCTACGATTCATATTAACTCAAATTTTGTTTTTCATGAATGAACTAAGAACATTGATATTGATTGTCATTTTATTCGTGAGAAGAGTCAACATAACTTAATTTTTGCATCTCGTATAAAGAGTGGAGAACAACTAGGGGATATTTTCACGAAAGCTCTTAAGGGAACTAAGGTCACTTATATTTGTAATAAGTCGGGCATGATAAATATCTATGCTCCGGCTTGATAGAAAGTTCTAGGGAAAGTAATAACTCTGAACCGTGTATATTAGGAAGCTTGCTTATTTGGAAAATTGATATTAGATAACATAATTAGAGGATATCTAAAGACATGATCTTTTCCATATTAGAGTGATTCTTAATCTAGAAAGTTGGGAGTGTGTATAAATATGTAATATTTGTTCTCAACTAAAATGAGGAATAAGAAATGAGAAAGCTTTCCTATTACAAGATTGAATGGAAAATCAAATTATTAAGGCAATATAAAATCTAATATTCAACTTTTGGCTACATCAAACTCCTAAAAAAGTATGTGGAACATAAGCTATTGAAATTTAGAAAAGAATGTATAATAATGGAGAAGGAACAATTTTGATTCTAAAAGTCTCTGCTATCAACAAGCTTCTTTTTGTATAACTCTTTCTCTCTCCAATTCAAAGCTGATCACAAGCCATAAATTTGCTTTAAATTCAAATAGTTATGTGCCTTGGTGTCACGTTGCTAAATGTTAAAATTGAACCCCTTTACAGAGATCTTGAGATCGTGGTTCCATGATGTTATTTGATACTTAATCGACATTGTAATAATTCTACTGGTGACTGATTTGGTTAAGCTCAGATGGGAGTATTTAAAAGTGACTTGATCACACTACTGCTTAACATTCTTACACGCCAACTTGATACTTTGGGAGCACCAAATGGTTGCAACAGGGTTGATTTCATAGCCAAAGACCTCCACGTTTGACTTGACTAAAGCTTGCTCTGGCTCTAGTGATAGGATTGAGCTGATCACATGCTAAATGAGGCTGACAATGAAATATGCACATATGATTCATGTTTAGAATGGCTAATTATTTTTTACGCATTTAATATCAGAAACCTTTGCTATGTAATAAGAATTTTACATGTGATTTTGAGAAACTTTTAGCCACAAATATCATAAAGTAGGAGGAATTCAAAATTAGTTAGTAGTCACCTTANAAAAATTGAAGTTTAGGTGTTACATATGTAATACATAGGAATTGAGTGGTATCTATGTAAAACTTCTTAATTCTATTTTGAATGGCTTGGGTTGAAATCCATATTTTCTTAATTAGATTAATTCAAATCGTTCAAATTGAAATTAGTGTTTAGGGTACTAGTAATAATTTATTATTGTTGGAACTTGTTTTGGCTCATTATCTCACGGCAATAGAATTACTAGAGATCTTACAAATATAATAATTTGGCCAAAAGAGTGTTAGGATGAGGCAGAGTGGAGAGTTTCATAAACGTGAACGCATACTTGGATGGGGAGGGGGAGGGAGTGGGATTCATGCAAACACATCATGTGTCCATTTGGTTTTTAAACTTATTTTTCATTGGGTTTCATATTTTTATTATCTAATAAGGATATCTTAACTTATTATTTTGAGGCTTTTTTTAGTACAAGTATTGAGGTATCTCCTTTACAAAAGGGACTTTATGGAGCAATTGAAGATCCTTGAATGAAGAACATTGGCTTAAAGATTTCTCTCCTTTTCCTCCTTTTGGGATGTGCTTCCATTTCTTCCTCTCACTTAAAGTTTTGTACATGTTCGTCTTCCACCCCACTCTCTCTCATTGGATCATGTTTTTGTTCCCAAATGTTCAGAATCTTCATCAACGACTATTTACAGTATCCTGTTTGCATCATTTTGTACAAATCAAAAGTTTGCTGAATATTCAAGAAGGTGAATCCAAAAGAGTTATCTTCAATGAACACCCCTCAATTTCTACATTCTATTTATATTCTCTTCACTGTCAAACTGGTACCGTTGAAGAATTTGGAAAATATTTGTGAGAATATGCAGAAACTAATGGTGAGCTTATATGGGCGTAAATTTATAAAATCGCAAGTATTCCTCTTCCAACAAAAAATTATAATATAATAATTCTGTGGATTTTAAGATTTGTGCACATGCAAATTAGGGTTTTTTAGGGGTAAGGATGGCAATAAGCATAAAATTTTTTCATAAAGCATGAATAATCTCCGGAAAAACTTAGCTTAAGAAAGCATAGATTATGCTGAACCTCAAGTTGAATTAGTACGAGTAGAGCAATAGTTCACCAAAATTTCAACCAATTGCGGCTCTTATCTTCTCGCTTAAGTTAGCTCTTCATTATATTGGATGTGCTAACGCCAAAATTGATAGAGGTAAAGGAGAAGAGATAAATTATGGGGGAGATAGAGGGTCTGTTTGGGGCAGCTGCGGCTTATCCAGCTTATGGCTCTGTTTGGCGCGGCTGCCAGTCCGCGTCACGGTGCCGTGCCGCGAAAAAATGTCGTTTGGAGCGGCGGGTCGCGATATACCTCAAAAGCAGAACGCGATGAACAACCCGTGGCCTGGCTTCCTCTCTCGGCTTTTTACCCTATTACCCTATCCCCGATTCTCATTTCTTCGTCACAAACCTCGCGATCTGCTCCCCTCGCCTCCTCTTCAATGGTTTCCTCTTCTCTGGCGCATCTCACGCAACCAAGCCGCTTCTTCTTCTCTTCTCACGAGTTCCTCACGTGCAGGGCATCTCACGCAACCAATCATTGTCTTCATTGTTCCTTATGGAAGAATCGAGCCTAGCGGCGTCCACTGCCCACATGATCACTTTCTCCGCCTCCTTCGAAACCATATTCCCGTCGCCAACATCATCGCTCTGTTCATCATCGGTGAAATCTTCTCGATTCAAGATCACATCGACCGTTAGCTCTGGTTTGGAATCATTCTTGGCATCACCATTTATCTGATCTTTAGTTTATAAGCCTTGGATTGTGATTCCGAGGGCTGAGGAGTTCGGATTGGCTGGATCGCCATCGGAGGACGAAGGCGAGGTGCTTTGAGGGCATCGAATCCTCTAATGTTTATTGAGCAGGTGCAACTTTTTGCTATTTTCTGTTATTTTTCATTTATTTTCTGCTATTTGCTTTTTTTATTTCAGTTTTAAATAGCAAGAATTATTTTTTCTTTCGTGAATCTAAAGGCGTAGATGTTTTTTTTAGCTTTTGGCTTGTGTTTATTCTATGGCAATTTTTGGATGTCATCACCCCTTGACAGAGGTTTACTTGTGGAGTTCTGATGGGGAATTAGAATTAGGAAAAAAATTTAAAACTTTTTTATAAGTTTAAGCTCCTGTAGTCAACATTGTATGCTGATTTTTGGGATTTTAAATCCCATAATTTCTATTATTTAAACATTTTTAAGGTTTAAATCCACTAAAAACTTATCAAATATGGGTTGTCATAATAAAAAGTTAACCATATACATGAAAGTAAAATGCATTTATGAAACAGTTAACCATATATATGAAACAGTTTTACTAAACAATGGCATAGTGGTCATTTTTCAGAAACAGCAGCTCTGAGTAGCTGTTTTCACACAGCTGCACCAAACAGATAGCCAGCTTTCCCGCATCAGCTTTTGTGGGCAGCGCAGCTGCACCAAACAGAGCCTATGCTGATAAGCAACTTATCCAGCTTATGCTGATAAACAACTTATCTTGATAATCTGTTGATGAGCAGCTGATCCAGATAAACTGGCTGGCTGTTTGGTTTGTGCGTTTGGAAAACAACTGATTTTGGATAAATGACCATTCTGCCCCGTTCTGAATAAGTTGTTTAGCTATTTGGTTTGTACGTTTTGTAAACAGCTTATTTACTGATTTTTTTTAGTTAAATGAATATTCTGCCTCGTTTTGAATAAGCATGAAATTACTATTCAAGAGAAAAAACGTAGACACATAAGAAGATGATGTCCTTAATTAATCATTACTTCGGCAGTTCATTCATTAGTCATGCAAGTAATAGCAACATTTAATCAGCAACAACACTTTGCCAAATTCCCATGTCAGAGCAGAGTAAAAAAAATAAATGAGTCAATTTCATCGAGCTTTATCATCATGTTGATGCACAAATGCTTGAATAGTGTGAACATTGAGGTTTGTCTTGCTAAAATTTCATTCCATATCTGCTACATATCACAAATCTACCCAAAGTTCATTATCCACAACAAACTTTCGAAAACTAATAATAAAGTAGGCTATAAATATTTTACAGCTTTTATGTTTCTGGTTTCCACATTGCACCAGCCTGTGAAGTCTTCCATGGACCATTAATCTTTTCAAAACATAAATAAATAAATAAATATGATTTATGAGATAAGCTGCTTTATAAATTAATGAACATGAATAAATAAACATGATTTATAATTAAATAAATATGATTTATGAGATAAGTTGCTTTATAAATTAATGAACATGAATAAATAAACATGATTTATAATTAAATAAATATGATTTATGAGACAAGAGAATGCCTATCAAAGCACACCGAAATTTTTTTTCGGAGGTAGAGGAGGAAATACAAGGAGTGACGGAGGGGAGCAGAGGAGGAGAAATATAGAGTTACCTTCCTCGATGCCTTACCTTTCTCGGTGCTTCTCGGTAGGAGCGGAGGGGAGGGGAGGGAAAGATTGGAGTTGCGGAGGATTGTAGAAGATGCGGCGGAGCGGAGCAAGAGAAAGATGGGAGCTGCAGAGGTCTGTAGGTCGAGCGAGGGAGAGATGCGGTGCTTCTCGGTAGGAGAGGAGGGGAGGGAAGGAGGGAAAGTTTGGAGTTGCGAAGGTCTGTGAAGACGCAGCGGAGCGGAGATGGGAGCTGCGGAGGTCTGTAGGTTGAGCGAGGGAGAGAGAGCTGGGGGCACAGAAGGAAAAATTAGCCGAAACGCAGATCAAATGCCCCACCGTGGGGTCGATCCCATGGCCGGGTATAATATATAAAACCGAAACGACGTTTTCTAAACGCACTTCGAACGCTGGAAACTAACAAGATGGCGGCGATTTCAAAACGCCGCCCGCACTTATAAGCTGCCCCAAACGGGGACAAAAACTAGAGAGAAGGGAAAAATGAATAGGAGAAAGGGGGTGATGGGGTGGCTGGGGAGACCCCAAATCGATTTGTGCGAGTTGAGGGAGGGCTTGTCGGCCCTCTCTAGGCCTAAGGTTGTTGTCCAATTGGAGTGGGTCCCACTCCTAATTGTAGTAGGTCTATTTAAGCGTCTTTGATGTTTAGAGTTTATTTTTTGATTTATTTGAGTTTGTAGAATAGCTCACTACTTTTTTCCCTTTCTAGGGTTGTATCTTAAGTTTTTAAATGATGTTTTGGTTGTATCTTGGTCTTTTGGTGGTGTTTATCCTTTCTATACATTTCCCCCATACTTCCCACATCTCATCATTGTCTGTCTGTCTGTCTGTTGCCGCCGCCCCATAACAATAAATTTCTTGTCTGTGTCCGCCGCCGCCGCCGCCCAAGGACAACAACTGTCTTATNAATCCAAAAGAGTTATCTTCAATGAACACCCCTCAATTTCTACATTCTATTTATATTCTCTTCACTGTCAAATTTGTACCGTTGAAGAATTTGGAAAATATTTGTGAGAATTTGCAGACACTAATGGTGAGCTTATGTGGGCGTAAATTTATAAAATCACAAGTATTCCTCTTCCAACAAAAATTTATAATATAATAATTCTGTGGCTTTTAAGATTTGTGCACATGTAAATTAGGGTTTTTTAGGGGTAATGATGGCAATAAGCATAAGATTTTTTCATAAAGCATGAATAATCTCCGGAAAAACTTAGCTTAAGAAAGCATAGATTATGTTGAACCTCAAGTTGAATTAGTACGAGTAGGGCAATAGTTCACCAAAATTTCAAGCCATTGCGGTTCTTATCTTCTCGCTTAAGTTAGCTCTTCATTATATCGGATGTGCTAATGCCAAAATTGATAGAGGTGAAGGAGAAGAGATAAATTATGGGGGAGATAAAGGGTCTGTTTGGGGGCAGCTGCAGCTTATCCAGCTTATGCTGATAAGCAGCTTATCCTGATAATCTGCTGATGAGCAGCTGATCCAGGTAAGCTGACTGGTTGTTTGATTTGTGCGTTTGGAAAATAGCTGATTCTGGATAAATGATCATTTTGTCCCGTTCTGAATAAGTTGTTTAGTTGTTTGGTTTATACGTTTTGTAAATAGCTTATTTACAATTTTTTTTAGTTAAATGAACATTCTGTCCCGTTCTGAATAAGCATGGAATTACTATTCAAGAGAAAAAACGTAGATAGGTAATAAGATGATGTCCTCAATTAATCATTACTTCGCCAGTTCATTCATTAGTCATGCAAGTAATAGCAACATTTAATCAACAACGACACTTTGCCAAATTCCCATGTCAGAGCAGAGTAAAAAAAATAAGAAAAAAAATAAATGAGTCAATTTCATTGAGCTTTATCATCATGTTGATGCACAGATGCTTGAATAGTGTGAACATTGAGGTTTGTCTTGCTAAAATTTCATTCCATATCTGCTACATATCACGAACCTACCCATAGTTCATTATCCACAACAAACTTTTGAAAACTAATAATAAAACAGACTATAAATATTTTACAGCTTTTATGTTTCTGGTTTCCACATTGCACCAGCCTGTGAAGTCTTCCATGGACCATTAATCTTTTCAAAACATAAATAAATAAATAAATATGATTTGTGAGATAAGCTGCTTTATAAATTAATGAACATGAATAAATAAACATGATTTATAAATAAATAAACATGAATAAATAAACATGCTTTATAAATAAATAAACATGATTTATAATTAAATTTATGAGACAAGAGAATGCCTATCAAGGCACACTGAAAATTTTTTCCAGAGGTAGAGGAGGAAATACAAGGAGTGACGGAGGGGAGCAGAGGAGGAGAAATATGGAGTTACCTTCCTCGATGCCTTATCTTTCTCGGTGCTTCTCGGTAGGAGCAGAGGGGAGGGAAGGAGGGAAAGATTGGAGTTGTGGAGGATTGTAGAAGATGCGGCGGAGCGGAGCAAGAGAAAGATGGGAGTTGCGGAGGTCTGTAGGTCGAGCGAGGGAGAGATGTGGTGCTTCTCGGTAGGAGAGGAGGGGAGGGAAGGAGGGAAAGTTTGGAGTTGAGAATGTGAAGACGCAGCGGAGCGGAGATGGGAGTTGCGGAGGTCTGTGAAGACGCAGCGAGGGAGAGAGGCGAGCTGAGGGCACGAAAGGAAAAATTAGCCGAAACGCAGATCGAATGCCTGGCCGTGGGGTTGATCCCGCGGTCGGGTATAATATATAAAACCGAAACGACATTTTCTGAACGCACTTCGAACGCTGGAAACAAACAAGATGGCGGCGATTTCAAAACGCCGCCTGCACTTATATGCTGCCCCAAACGGGGCCAAAAACTAAAGAGAAGGGAAAACTGAATAGGAGAAAGGGGGTAATGCGGTGACTGGGGGGACCCCAGATCGATTTGTGCGAGTTGGCTTGTCGGCCCTCTCTCCATTTGGAGTGGTCCCCACTCCTCATTGTAGTAGGTCTATTTAAGTGTCTTTGATGTTTAGAGTTTATTTTTTGATTGATTTGAGTTTGTAGAATAGCTTACTCCTTTTTTCCCTTTCTAGGGTTGTATCTTAAGGTTTTAAATGGTGTTTTGGTTGTATCTTGGTCTTTTGGTGGTGTTTATCCTTTCTATACATTTCCCCCATACTTCCCACATCTCATTCATTGTTTGTCTGCCTGCATGTCTGTCTGTCTGTTGCCGCCGCCCAGAACAATAAACTTCTTGTCTGTGTCCAACCCGCCGCCGCCGCCCAAGGACAACAACTGTCTTATTGTCCTCCCATTCCTCCTTGTTGCCACCACCTAGAACAACCTTCCTATGACAGTACCTGCTCCCCCCCTGTTGCCACCACCCTAAATAGTCAGCCCCAAGGCTATTTGGGACCACATCCTTGCTGTTGTTGCCCCTGACAGCCCTGTCGCAGCCGTTTTTTCTGCTTGGTTGTTGTCCGAATTCTTGGAAAATGTTATCTTGATGTTTCCAGCTTGCTTGCCGCTTACTTGCCACCTTATTCCCTAATAGTTCTCATTGTTATTTTCTTTTAGTTTGTTGTATTTTCAAATTTTGGCTTCTATAAAATTACTAGTTGTTGTGATTTGTTTCTCCTCACCTTATTTTCACACTGATTCTTCACACTGATTCTGGTATCATTTGGCCTTAGTTCCTCTAAGGGTGACCTAAACTCACAAAAACATAGCCAAATCTTGACCTAACTCTAATTCCTCCTTTTCTGATTTTCAAAATCAACAACCCTATTTTATAAGACTCTGCATGATGGGTTCAACAACACTTGGTCATTCGTCAAAGAATGAAAAACACATAGTTCCCCTACCTTCTTTGGAGTCCGAGGTTATAGGCGCTCTTGCTATGAGACGTCAGTGAGATTAGTTTTGGTGATGTTAAATGTGTTGAGATAGAGGAACCAATGTCAGACACATGGCAACCACTATGGAGAGAGTTTCAAAATATTCTGACTGATTGCCTACCCATCAAGGCTGCCACTATTAGGGGAGATTCAGTTTGTCTTCACGTCAAAGAGGAATGAGCTTACATTGAGCTAATTTTGGAGGATTTGCAGAGTTCGCTTGACACAAAGTACTTGTTTAGTTCAACAATGAGATGGTTACTCACAATTCGAGAAAACTTCTCGGGTGTTTTGAAACACAGTGCATCCGAAATTGAATTCATGTGCTTCTAGAGGTGTAGTCGAAGGCCCTCTAATTCTTGGAGGTTACGACAGCTCTACCACTTTTAACGTGGCTGACCTGATACAATATCATGAGGAGTTAGAAGCTTCAACAAATGAGTTTGAAGCTCCGCCAACCTCGGTAAATTCACGTGTGGGCTGGGGGACCCTCCTAATAGTAGTAGGCCTATTTAAGTGTTTTTTTGTTGTTTAGGGTTTAGTTTTTTTGTTGATTTGAGTTTGCAAAGCCGTCGACTCCTCTTTTCCCTTTCTAGAACTGCATCCTACGGTTCCAAGTGGTGCGCCGACTTAATCTTAGTCTCCAGGTGATGTCTATCCTTCCTATATCTTTCTCCCATCCTTTTTCCTTATCACTCCCACATCCCCTTCATAGTCTGCCTACTATTGCCACCCTAGAAAACAAGAAACTTGTTGTTTTCTGCTTTCAACCTGCTGTCGCCATCTAGGGCAGCAGCTGTCTTGTTGTCCTCCCCTTTCTCCTTGCTGCCTCCACCTAGAACAGCATTTCTACAGCTGTACCTGCTTGTCCCCTTGTTGCCGCCACCTCGAATAGCCAGTCCCACGGCTGTTCTGGTTCACATCTTTGCTGTTACTGCCCCGTACAGCCCTCCCGCGGCTGTTCCTGCTGCTTGCTTGCTGTCTCGACTCTTGGAAACAGCTGTCTTGCTGTTTCTAGTATGCTAGCCGCCTCCTTGCCACCGAACCGGCACTACCTAAACCCTATTCTCTAGTATTTTCCACTGTTATTTTCTTTCTGTTTGTTTTATTTTCAATTTCTGGCTTCTATAAAATTACTAGTGGTTGTGTTGTATATCTCCTCACCTTATTTCCACACCGAGTTTGGTTTCAAGGGGTAGAGAGAGAGAGAGAGTGCATGGATAGCAAGATGAATTCAAAATTTTGTTTATTTATAGTCCCCCATAGCTTTCTTATTTTGAAAAAGAGCTCTGCATTATTATAATGAATTTTATATAATCTCAAAATTATTTAGCCATGAAATAAAATATAATCTACATAACTTAAAAAAAATAAAATTACAAATTAGATTGATTCAAGGAACTTTGTGCAGNCCCCCCTGTCGCCACCACCCTGAATCGTCAGCCCCAAGGCTATTTTGGACCACATCCTTGCTGCTGTTGCCCCTTACAGCCCATTCGCAGCCGTTTTTTCTGCTTGGTTGTTGTTCGAACTCTTGGAAACTGTTATCTTGATGTTTCCAGCTTGCTTGCCGCTTCCTTGCCATCTTATTCCCTAATAGTTCTCATTGTTATTTGCTTTTAGTTTGTTGTATTTTCAAATTTTGGCTTCTATAAAAATACTAGTTGCTGTGATGTGTTTCTCCTCACCTTATTTTCACATTGATTCTGGTATCATTTGGCCTTAGTTCCTCTAAGGGTGACCTAAACTCACAAAAACATAGCCAAATCTTGACCTGACTCTAATTCGTCCTTTGCTGATTTTCAAAATCAACAACCCTGTTTAATAAGACTCTGAATGATGGGTTCAACAACACTTGGTCATTCGTCAAAGAATGGAAAACACATAGTTCCCCTACCTTCTATGGAGTCCGAGGTTACAAATTAGATTGATTCAAGGAACTTTGGGCATAATCGATTTTGTAGTATATTATTTATTTGTTGACTCATGCTCGGGCAGCTCATCCGTCACTTCTTTTTAATTTGATGAATTTTTTCTATTTTTTGACTCATGCCTTGGTGGCATATATCAATATTTTGTCTATAATTTTCAATGTAGATTGCAAAAAATAGAGATTTACATGACTTGATTTTCTATTTCTTTGGTTTATTATTTATTTATTTATTATGCAGAACTGTTGTATTTATTATAAGTGATCATATTCCTAATCTTTTCATCATTATGAATTAAATTACTTAAAGCAAAGCCTTAATTTCTTACTATATTCATTAAGCTTACTAATTATGCTTAATTATGATAACTATGTTTTTATTTAATTAAGAGAAACGAGCTTGTTAATAAATTGATCGGTACTCTGTAATGATTTACTTTTTTCATTATTTAGAAATATTTTTAGTGATTATATATGCTGTATATATTTCATGAAATTTGTTTAATAATGATTGATTAGTTGTTAATAATTTGGGTTGTGTTTTTTGGATGAAGATTAATGTGGACAGTTAGGTTGTGCTCAAATTATTCAATTCCTCCATGAATATGGATTCTAAGAAAACCGATTTTTTAATAATTATATATTTATAATCATCAC
>JXCR01128793.1:61398-94891 GCA_002079205.1 Phalaenopsis hybrid cultivar | reverse complement strand
CACTATTTCATGCATTAGTTTATGACAAGTTTTAAAATGGTGAGAACATTTGTATGATAATTTTGAATAGATGTGACTGGTCCTTCTCATGATATGCAACCAACGGTCTAGTTTATTTTAAATTGGAAGATTTACATGCAATACCACTCAATTACTATGTATTTACATATATAACACTTTAACTTCAAAATTTACATGCATGTCACCTTACATATGCATTAAAAGGCGTTATCTTACTTTTTAGAAGTTAAAATTGTGGTATTTTTTATGTAATGGGAAAGATATCATAAATTTAATAACTAAAGTTTAGATGGCAGATATAGAAATACATAAGAATTGGGTGGTATGTGTGTAAATGCCTCTTTTAACTTTTTAGTCTTGATCTAACTTTTTTATATTCAGATCTGTTAAAATTGATGTGATGCAACTTTTTCAAACGAGAAAAAATGTTGGGGAAATTTACATGCATACCCACAATACTTATGTATTTATATATTCAATATTAAAGTTTGATGTTTACATTTAAAACACTTTGATTTTATAAACCTATGCATGAAAAGATGTATTTCAATTTTAAAAAGCTAGTGATAGTGTTATTTCTTTTGTGTTGGTAAAGATTTGAGTGCTTTGCATGTCAATATCAAAGCTTAGATATTTAAATATTTAAGAATTGTGTGGTGTGTATGTAAATGCCCCAAAAAGTTAATACTCAAAATAGCTTTCAAATCTATCTTTTACATGGCATATTCATAGTTGTTGTCAAAGATTGTTGTTCTTTTATTTTTTTTATTAGCTTGAAAATGATCTGAAATTTGAAATTTGTTCAAGCTTCTTTTTATTGAGTTTGAGCCAATAGCAAGCCTAAATAATTATATATTTGATGCTAATGATTTAAACATATACCCTTATCATATCATGATTTTTTTCGACAAGTTTTACGCTGGTTGTCGACTAGCTAACATGACCCTCCACTTTTCACATCCGGGCTTGGGACCGGCAATGACAGTGTTAATCAACATTGCCATAGTTCGATTATCATTATACAAGTTATCAGTTGAAATTTAAATATTGATGAGAAAAATAAATAAATAAATCTATGCATCTAGTTATTATTTTGATATTTTTATTGTATACTTGTATGCCTAATTATATAATTAATAAGTGTATGTGATATTCAAAAATTGTTATAAAAACATAGAGTAAGTCATCTAAGTAATTAATTCATCATTGAATGAGATCATTTCATTGAATTTAAGCGAGCTACATAGGCATTTACATACATACCACCTAAGTTTAGGGGCGGAACTAACATCATTTTTCAGGGGGAACTGCCCTCCTAGACCCAACTTGGGAGGGGGGTTAGGGCAACGAACGAAAAATTGATATTTCAGGAGGGGCAAAAGACCAAATTGCTCTTCTTGGGTCCGCCTCTGGACCTAATTTAAATTTTTTATATTTACATGCATAGTATTTAAATTTTCATTAGCACATCAAAAAAATCACAATGACTAGCTTTTTAAAAACGAAGTACAACTTTTTATGCATATGTTTATAACAGCGAAGTATTAGAAATATAAATATCAAACAAGGGGCTTGATATGCAAATACATAAGAACTGTGCGGTATATAGATAAATTTCATATTTATTAATTAGGGGAATTTACATACATACCACTTCTAAACTTTGTTTTTAACCGTTATACCACCCAAATATTTCATATCACATCAAAAATAGCATTGTTTTATCTGGTAAAAAGTGAAATAAATCTTTTCATGCATAAGCAAGGGCATATATGTGAAAATTGAAGTATAGGCCTTAGATATGTTAATACATTAGCATTGAGTGGTATGCATGTAAATACTCCTATTAATTATCTAATATATTTTATTCTTTTATTATTATTATTTTTTATTTTTATTAATGATCCTAGCATTTTATCATGCTCCTTCATGAACAGAAAATAGATAACATATACTACGAGACAGAGTACAGGAGAGAATGGTGTAGCAGCAAAGGGAAGCCGTCGCCGTGCTTCCTCTTTGCAAGGAAATTCACACGAGCTGCAGCCCTCAAACTTCTCAACACTGTATGTAACCAACCCATTCTCAGAAAACTCTACACACTTTCCAAATATTTCATTTCTTGTACTTATTTTTAAAGTATCTTCATATGAATTTTCTAAATAATTTATTACAATTATTTTTTGGAAGATTTACATACATATCACCTTTTTCTTATGTACTTACATATGCTTAGGAGTGTAAACGAGCCGAACACGAGTGAGCCCAGGCTTTGTTCGTGTTCAACTGCCTAGGCTCTGTTTGTGTTCGGCTCGTTTATTTTTCGAACACAAAAAATGCCTTCGTGTTCGGCTTGTTTCCTTAACGAGTCGAATACGAGTTGTTCGCGAACAAAGAGTCATATTGACAAATCCTAATCACGCAACTGTATGATGTTAAAGGTTGGGGCAAGATTTAAAACTTACTGTTTATAATAAAGCATCTTTCAAATATAATTGAATATATTTTTATTCTATTTTTTTAATTAATGATTTTGATTGACTTTAAATCATTGTAGACTTGCAGTCAATTAATTTTTTTAAAAATACTATTCATCAATTATATATATAAATATGTAAAATTGATGAGTAATATTTCGAGCCAAACACGAACGAACAAATCTTTGTTCGTGTTTGGCTCGTTTATATATCAAGCTAAAAAAAAATTATTTGTGTTTGGCTCGTTTATTTAGCAAACGAATTGAACACGAGCTTGTTAACGAGCCGAACAAAGAGTCATTTGACAGCCCAAAAAATGCTTCACCTAAAGTTTAATTTTTACATATATGACACNATTTCGAGCCAAACACGAACGAACAAATCTTTGTTCGTGTTTGGCTCGTTTATATATCAAGCTAAAAAAAAAATGTTTGTGTTTGGCTCGTTTGTTTAGCAAACGAATTGAACACGAGCTTCTTAACGAGCCGAACAAAGAGCCATTTGACAGCTCAAAAAATGCTTCACCTAAAGTTTAATTTTTACATATATGACATCTTTACCTATGCATGAGAAGATGCCCCCCTTTTTATTTGCTGGCAGGGTGCACTCATTCTAAACTAGAGGCAAACTCAACAGTGCTTCAAACTGAAGAAATGACCAATGCATAGATAAGTTCATGAGAATCTAAAGCTTACACAGTGATTTTTGTTCTATTTTTTATAAATTTGCATCAAGCAAATATACTAAATATATATATATAAATCATATTTATGTTTTATATACTTTTTTTTTATTATTATTTTCAATGAGTATGACATATTTTCTTGCTGTTGCTTCTGCTTGATTTATTATATTTTTTTTTCTTGTAAATTAAAATTATGCAGATAGTTTCATAATTGCAAGTTCTTTCAAGTTCCCCCTCTTCAACTTCATTTTTTTCATCATCAACCTTTGAACTTTGCAATCTCAATATATGCCCCCGAAAGTGCGAAACAAATTACGTCTTTCATCGTGTCGAATATTTGTTTTTTTAGTGTTTTAATTACATCAATATATATATATATATATATATATATATATGACTATGACAAGGCTTAATTAGTGGTTCTTTATGTAATTTTGAAAAATTGATATGAATGTAAATCCTCCAATCTTTTTTTTTTATATATAGAATTTTGAATTGTGTCATGAATCTTCCACATTTTACATAAATATCTTCAAAATTTACTATTTTGTCATCAAAATTATTATGAATGTTTAATTTTTTTGCAAAGTTAATGCTTCCAAAATGGTTAAGGGCCTTTAACATACGTAGCACTCAAAATTCTCATATTTATTTATGTCACACCTAAACTGTCATAATTACAAATATCATATGAAATTAGTCAAATATATTTTTTCATCTATAGATAAAATGTTATGTGTGTAAAATTGAAAGTTTAGGTGTGAGAAGGGTAAATTCATGTGAATTGTGTGCTATGTATGTAATATGTATGTACTTTTCTCAATGGGAGCACTTATTGATTTTGAAAGATTGTGGTTAACTTATCATTCTCAATGTTACATGTCTAATTAAGAAATTTTTTACTTAATTGCTTTTGTTATATATATATAAGTTTCTATGGTCTTTGAATGGTTTGAAAAGAGTTTGACATTAATAACCCATTATTTGAAAAAATATTACCTCAAGAGTACTGATGTATCAGTACTCCAATGAAGAGGTGTCACATATGTAATGGTCCCACCATAATGTCACGTGACACCTCCCCATTGGAGTACTGATGCATCTGTATTCCTGAAGTAATATTTTTTTCCATTATTTACATCTAATGTATGCTAATATGAATTGGAGAGAAGCATGTGTTCGATTCGTTCGTTAAATAAGAATTTTGTATAAAATTCATTAGAATTTTAATTGTAGCAAATGCCTTATTTGTTCTTATGCTTCATAAAAAAAATATATTTTTCAAGACATTAATTATGAGTGTCATTATATAGTGTTGATATTTCATATATCTCTTAATAAAATTGTGCGAGGGGGTATTAACATTCATGCCACTCAAATCTTTGCCTATTTACATTTCTAAAATCTTAATTCTAATATTTACATTTTTTTTTCCCCGAATCTTTCATGTCATATAAAAATATCACTATTTTTTACTTCCAAAATGTAAAATACACCCTTTCATGTATGGATAGGGTGGCATGTATGTAAATGCCAATTTACATATCTAACACTTAAGTATTCATATTTACTTTAATGCCACTCAAATCATTTAGCTTCACATTAAAAATGCTACCTTCATGAACTATATAAAAATAAAATATACATTGGGTGTTAGATATGTAAATTCATAAGAATCATCAAATATTTCTCATCAATAATTTTATGATATTCTCTTTATTTCTTTATATTTAAATGCATATGAATGATGAATCATCATGGCCATAATTCACTGCATTTGAAATAACATCATTCATAATACTCACAACCATCCAAAATATCACTTTTTTTTCCAATTCCATACAAAATGATTTCATGCAACAATATATCTTATGATGTTATGCAAAATAACAAAAACTAATGAAATGCTTCCTAAAACATAATTTCAAATTGCATCATAGTGTGTCATAAAAAAAAATATTTCGTTCAAAGTACTCAAAGCTACGTCCGGACAACATACGCGATTTACTGGACAGGGCCGAGGAGGAAAAAAAAATGCCCCTTTAGTGTATCTCGTCTGTTGTCCGGACGTAACTTACGCCTGAAACATTTTTAGTGTCATAAAAGCCATCAAGAGCACCTCATGACCCTAACCATTATCTTCATTCCACTAAAAAAGAGTTACAAACCCCACAAATGCTACGTATTTACATATCTAAACTTCATTTATATTCATACCCCCACCCAAATCTTTCATGTCACATCAAAATACCCCCATTTTCACTTCTAAAATGTAACATCAACATTTCATGCATGGTTGAAGTGGCATGCATATAAAAATTGAAGTGTTTAGCTATGCAAAAACAAGAATTGAGTGGGCATGCATGTAAATTTTAAAGCAAAAAATAGCTCAACCAAATCACAGAAATTGAACATCATAAGCAACACCACTNAAACTGTCATAATTACAAATATCATATGAAATTAGTCAAATATATTTTTTCATCTATAGATAAAATGTTATGAGTGTAAAATTGAAAGTTTAGGTGTGAGAAGGGTAAATTCATGTGAATTGGGTGCTATGTATGTAATATGTATGTAATTTTCTCAATGGGAGCACTTATTGATTTTGAAAGATTGTGGTTAACTTACATTCTCAATGTTACATATCTAATTAAGAAAGTTTCTATGGTCTTTGAATGGTTTGAAAAGAGTTTGACATTAATAACCCATTATTTGAAAAAATATTACCTCAAGAGTACTGATGTATCAGTACTCCAATGAAGAGGTGTCACATATGTAATGGTCCCACCATAATGTCACGTGACACCTCCCCATTGGAGTATTGATGCATCTGTATTCCTGAAGTAATATTTTTTCCCATTATTTACATCTAATGTATGCTAATATGAAATTGGAGAGAAGCATGTGTTCGTTTCGTTCGTTAAATAAGAATTTTGTATAAAATTCATTAGAATTTTAATTGTAGCAAATGCCTTATTTGTTCTTATGCTTCATAAAAAAAATATATTTTTCATGACATTAATTATGAGTGTCATTATATAGTGCTGATATTCATAAATCTCTTAATAAAATTGTGCAAGGGGGTATTAACATTCATGCCACTCAAATCTTTGCCTATTTACATTTCTAAAATCTTAATTTTAATATTTACAATTTTTTTTTTTTCCAAATCTTTCATGTCATATAAAAATATCACTATTTTTTAGTTCCAAAATGTAAAATACACCCTTTCATGTATGGATAGGGTGGCATGTATGTAAATGCCCATTTACATATCTAACACTTAAGTATTCATATTTACTTTAATGCCACTCAAATCATTTAGCTTCACATTAAAAATGCTACCTTCATGAACTATATAAAAATAAAATATACATTGGGTGTTAGATATGTAAATTCATAAGAATCATCAAATATTTCTCATCAATAATTTTATGATATTTTCTTTATTTCTTTATGTTTAAATGCATATGAATGATGAATCATCATGGCCATAATTCACTGCATTTGAAATAACATCATTCATAATACTCACAACCATCCAAAATATCACTTTTTTCCAATTCCATACAAAATGATTTCATGCAACAATATAGCTTATGATGTTATGCAAAATAACAAAACTAATGAAATGCTTCCTAAAACATTATTTTTTCCAAGTAACACACACTCAAATTACATCATAGTGTGTCGTAAAAAAAAATATTGCGTTCAAAGTACTTAAAGCTACGTCCGGACAACAGACGCGATTTACTGGACATGACTGAGGAGAGAAAAAAAAAACCCCCCTCTAATGTATCTCGTCTGTTGTCCGAACATAACTTACGCCTGAAACATTTTTAGTGTCATAAAAGCCATCAAGAGCACCTCATGACCCTAACCATTATCTTCATTCCACTAAAAAAGAGTGTCATTTACAAACCCCACAAATGCTACGTATTTACATATCTAAACTTCATTTATATTCATACCCCCACCCATATCTTTCATATCACATCAAAATACCCCCCATTTTCACTTCTAAAATGTAACATCACCATTTCATGCATGGTTGAAGTGGCATGCATATAAAAATTGAAGTGTTTAGCTATGTAAAAACATAAGAACTGAGTGGGTATGCATGTAAATCTTCCAAAAAAAAGAAGATAAATAAAGCAAAAAATAGCTCAACCAAATCACAGAAATTGAACATCATATTAGCAACACCACTTTCTCTCAATCCCAATCCACCAATCTTCCACAACAACAAAAAAAAGAAACTTCAAATTATTTCTTCTACTGCCTCTCAATCTGAATAGTCACATGACTTATATTATACTCCCTCTTTATATACCCAATCACCTTATCAAGCACATCATCAGCATCAGCCTCAGGTGTGACGATCACATGGCAGGCCAGCAATACCTTCCCCACTGTTATGGCCCATATGTGAAGCTCATGAATGGCGACCACGCCTTCGAGCTCACACAGCCCTTTCTCGAGCATCGTCGCGTCGATTTCCCTTGGCGTGCTCTCCATCAGAACCTCCAGTATGCTCCTCAGCATCCTTATCGTCGTCACGAGCACAATCACCGAGAATATGAGGGTGCATAGTAGATCGATAATCTTCCATTCCGGCTTCCACCATATGACCCCTCCTCCGATCATCACCCCTATGCTTTGGATGGAGTCGCCGAGCACATGGAGGTACGCGCTGTGCACATTTATATTTCTCTTTTGTTGCTTCTTCTTCTTGTTGGAGGCAGGTTTAGGGTTTGAATGGTTTAGAAGAGGCTCCTTCACATCATGATGATGTTGATTATTATGATGATGATGGCATGTGACGCTGACACCATGGCAATGGAAGTGCTCTTCGCCGTGCTCGAGGTGGTGATCATGGCCATCATCATGATCATCATCATGGTCAGAATGCTCATGACCATGATCATGATCATGATGGCCATGAGCATGACCATGACCATGGCCATGGCCGCCATGATCATGACCGAGCAACACGGCCATGATAATGTTGACAACCAAGCCAAAGGTTGACACGGCGAACATCAACGAACCATCCACTTGGCCGCTCTCGTATATCAATCTCACAATCGCTTCGTAGACCAGAATGCCGACTAGGAGCCATATGAGCTGAATGGAGACCAGAGCTCCAAGAATTTCAATCCTGAAGAACCCGTAAGACTGGCGAGGCGTCGCTTCCCACCCCGAAGCCCAGAGGGAGAAGAGGGAGATGGCGAAGGCGGCGACGTCCGAGAGGAGGTGGGCAGCGTCGGTTAGGATGGCGAGACTGTTTGATTTGATCCCGCCGATTACTTCCACTGTCATGAATATGATGCAGAGAACAACAGCCATCAGTAGCTTTTTCATGGATGCAGATCTTTCTCTGGCATCCTTCGAGCTGTTTTTGCTATCGGAGAAATCGCAGGCTGCGCCGCCACAAACTTTGTTACCGGTGGCGGCTGCTGAGGAGCCCGGAATCACGTCGATGTTGACTTCAGAGACCTGGGAGCTTGCCATTGCACGCTCTCCCATCTGTTGAAAAGAACAAAATTAAATAAATGAATAAAAAACTAAACCAAAAAACGGGGCCATTTACACATGCCACTCAATTCATAGGAATTTACATATCCATAACATAAATTTTACTTTTTTACAGTTATACCCCTCAAATCTTTCATATCACATAAAAAATACCATCATTTTAACTTTTAAACAGTCAAATATACGTTTTAATGCATTGACAAGCTGGTATGAATTTAAAAATTAAAGTTTAGGTACGGAAATACATAGAAATTGAGTGGTGGTATCTATGTAAATCTTCACAACAACAAAAAAAAAAATGCAAAGGGAGTGAAAACATGATTTGCATTAGATAAGTGCAGAGAAGAAGAAATAGGAAGATTTACATACATACCAATCAATTCCTAGATATTTACATATCTAATACTTAAACTTTCAATTTTTATATATATGTACCTTATCTTTGCATGTAGAGGTGCAGAAATAGAGACATTTTTAGGTGATATAAAAGATTTGGGTTATACAAATATAAAGAAACTGGGTGGTATATATGTATATATATATGTATATGTCCTGAAGAAATAACTAGCATAGAAGTCAAGTCGAGATTCTTTTGAAAAGTAGAATTCAAAGATAGCACTAAATCAAAGAAAAGCTAAGCCTATGACTTTTCCAACTGGGACATCACTTTTAGAAAGGGATTAGCTTTAGGAAGATNTTAAATAAATGAATAAAAAACTAAACCAAAAAACGGGGCCATTTACACATGCCACTCAATTCATAGGAATTTACATATCCATAACATAAATTTTACTTTTTTACAGTTATACCCCTCAAATCTTTCATATCACATAAAAAATACCATCATTTTAACTTTTAAACAGTCAAATATACGTTTTAATGCATTGACAAGCTGGTATGAATTTAAAAATTAAAGTTTAGGTACGGAAATACATAGAAATTGAGTGGTGGTATCTATGTAAATCTTCACAACAACAAAAAAAAAAAATGCAAAGGGAGTGAAAACATGATTTGCATTAGATAAGTGCAGAGAAGAAGAAATAGGAAGATTTACATACATACCAATCAATTCCTAGATATTTACATATCTAATACTTAAACTTTCAATTTTTATATATATGTACCTTATCTTTGCATGTAGAGGTGCAGAAATAGAGACATTTTTAGATGATATAAAAGATTTGGGTTATACAAATATAAAGAAACTGGGTGGTAGATATGTATATATATATGTATATGTCCTGAAGAAATAACTAGCATAGAAGTCAAGTCGAGATTCTTTTGAAAAGTAGAATTCAAAGATAGCACTTTATCAAAGAAAAGCTAAGCCTATAACCTTTCCAACTGGGACATCACTTTTAAAAAAGAATTAGCGTTAGGAAAAACTTAATTTAATAACTCAAAGCAGAATAATAGAAAATAGAAGCAAATATTAAAGGAAATTTACATATGTAGCACACGATTTTTATGTATTTATATATTTCACACGTAAACTTTCATATTTACATTTGGTGGTCTAAGCCTGTGCATGAAAAGGCATGCTTCACTTTTAAAAGTGACAATAATGTTATTTTTTATGTGATATTAAAAATTTGAGTGCATATGTGTAAATATGAAAGTTTCAGTGCGAGATATATAAATACATAGGAATTCTATGATACGTATGTAAATGCTCCCAAAGATTAATGCTCAAAACACATCCAACCAAGACATGAAGACAGCACACTACTAAATCTATTTGGGGCATATACATAACACCCATTTCCTATGTACACATCTAATACCTAAATTTCGTTTTTTTTACTTTTATACCACCCAAATCCTTCATATCACAACAATTTTAATCTTTAAAAGGTGAAATACACCTTTGCATGCATAATTAAGGTGGTATGTATGTAAAAATTGAAGTTTAGGTGTTAAGAT
The DNA here is from genome assembly GCA_002079205.1 of Phalaenopsis hybrid cultivar. Lineage (NCBI taxonomy): Eukaryota > Viridiplantae > Streptophyta > Magnoliopsida > Asparagales > Orchidaceae > Phalaenopsis > Phalaenopsis hybrid cultivar. The sequence continues at coordinate 84,244 of JXCR01128793.1, read as the reverse complement.
ATTTAAGTACATGAGAAACAAGGGGTATGTATGTTAATCTTCCAATAAATTTAGCGTGTTTCCTTAATCGAGCAAAAAATTAAGCTCCACGACATAAAACAAATAAAACTTAAACTATCATCATAGAGGAAAATGGTGATTTGCTCGCCCATCTAATGTTATACTCCGACAACACGGTTAGTTCCGACTATATCACAATCATGTTTATCCACAATTTAGACACTCATAAATTTTGGAGCTTGATTGTCAGAAAATTAAATTTCTTCAAGCACATGCATGGGGCAAGGATATACAAAAAAAGGGAAGATTTGCATATATATATAGCACTCAATTTCTATGTATTTACATATCTAATGCCTAGACTTCAATTTTTACATATATGCTACCTTACATGTGCATGAAAAGGTGTATTTCACTTTTTAAGACTTAAAATAGTGGTATTGTTTATGTGATGTGAAATAATTAGGTGGTATAAATATAAAAAATAAAGTTTAGGTGTTAGATGTGTAAATACATAGGAATTAGGTGGTATGTATGTTAATGCCCAAGAAAAAAACTTCATAAATAACTAAAAAGACAGGGGGAGTGCACGTTAAGGGTAACAACACACTCAACATATATATGTTTTAATAGAATCATGACTCGAAAGGAAAATGTAAGCAATTAAGATACTCATAACTAATCCAAATTCAACCTCACAAGCATGAGAAATGAATATGAGAGAAGAATATTGTTCTAATATTAGTTTAATTCTTTGCTTGAAACTTTCAAAAATGAATTCGAAGAAAAATGAATGGCATACATACATACCACTCAATTCCTATATATTTACATATCAAACGGGTAAACTCCAATTTTTACATAAATGCCCCCTTACCTACATAAAAAGGTGTATTTCACTTTTTTAAAGCTAAAATATGCCATATGAAAGATTTGGGTGGTATAACTCTAAAAAGAAAGTTTAGGTGTTAGATGTGTAAATACATAAGAATTGGGTGCTATGTAAGTAAACACCCCAAGAAAAATATGGATCAAGTTAGATACCCAAAACAATAATTTCAATTCTACAGAACATGAAAATGAATATCAGAAACTTTCAACTCTACCAATAACAATTTTAAAAAAAAAATGTGGATAGCAGAAAATCAAAATCCAACGAAAACAGGAGAAATAAACCAAAACTTATGTAATAATTTATAAAAGCATCAAATTATTTACTGGGAATATTAACAAATAGTTTAGATTATTTGTTGCAGACAACAAACCACTTATTCGATTTGAGATGCAGAAACTTAAGGATAATGACTTGCAAAAATGGGTAAAAAAATAAAATAGATCGCCATTAGAATTTCTGCCCAAACAAGACTAATTTCAGGTTTATATAGATTGTTAAGAGGCTTAGATCTTCCTCTAAAGTATGAATTTTCGACACAACTTGATATTGCCCGCTACACAGTTAGAGAAAACTGATCCAAGTGAAATGAAAATTGCTTGGTAATTCATTATAAAAGAAAATACAAAACTTTAACGTGTTAGTTCAATTATATAACTAAATGCAATGCAAAAAAAAGATAAATTTACATACATACCACACAATTCTTATGTATTTACATATCTAACAACCAAGGTTTGATATTTACACCTATAACACTCCAGTGTCACAAACCTATGCATGAAAATGTGTATTTCACTTTTAAAAAGATAGTGACGGTTATATATTTGATGTGATGTTAAAGATTTGAATGAATAGTACNATGTGTAAATACATAGGAATTAGGTGGTATGTATGTTAATGCCCAAGAAAAAAACTTCATAAATAACTAAAAGACAGGGGGAGTGCACATTAAGGGTAACAACACACTCAACATATATATGTTTTAATAGAATCATGACTCAAAAGGAAAATGTAAGCAATTAAGATACTCATAACTAATCCAAATTCAACCTCACAAGCATGAGAAATGAATATGAGAGAAGAATATTGTTCTAATATTAGTTTAATTCTTTGCTTGAAACTTTCAAAAATGAATTCGAAGAAAAATGAATGGCATACATACATACCACTCAATTCCTATATATTTACATATCAAACGCGTAAACTTCAATTTTTACATAAATGTCCCCTTACCTACATTAAAAGTTGTATTTCACTTTTTTAAAGCTAAAATATGCCATATGAAAGATTTGGGTGGTATAACTCTAAAAAGAAAGTTTAGGTGTTAGATGTGTAAATACATAAGAATTGGGTGCTATGTAAGTAAACACCCCAAGAAAAATATGGATCAAGTTAGATACCCAAAACAATAATTTCAATTCTACAGAACATGAAAATGAATATCAGAAACTTTCAACTCTACAAATAACAATTTTTAAAAAAAATGTGGATAGCAGAAAACTATCATAGCTTCCAGCCATCAAAATCCAACGAAAACAGGAGAAATAAACCAAAACTTATGTAATAATTTATAAAAGCATCAGAAGCAAATTATTTACTGGAAATATTAACCAATGGTTTAGATTATTTGTTGCAGACAACAAACCACTTATTCGATTTGAGATGCAGAAACTTAAGGATAATGACTTGCAAAAATGGGTAAAAAAACAAAATAGATCGACATTAGAATTTCAGAGAGTTCAATGCCCAAACAAGACTAATTTCAGGTTTAGATAGATTGTTAAGAGGCTTAGATCCTCCTCTAAAGTATGAATTTTCGACACAACTTGCTATTGCCTGCAACACAGTTAGAGAAAACTGATCCAAGTGAAATGAAAATTGCTTGGTAATTCATTATAAAAGAAAATACAAAACTTTAACTTGTTACTTCGATTATATAACTAAATGCAATGCAAAAAAAAGAGAAATTTACATACATACCACACAATTCTTATGTATTTACATATCTAACAACCAAGGTTTGATATTTACACCTATAACACTCCAGTGTCACAAATCTATGCATGAAAATGTGTATTTCACTTTTAAAAAGATAGTGACGGTGATATATTTGATGTGATGTTAAAGATTTGAATGAATAGTATGTGTGTAAATAAGAATGTTAGGTGTTAAATATCTAAATACATAAGAATTGTGTGGTCGATCAGAATCTCACACTAGATCCTTTGGTTTTGTTTCTCTTTATTGTAGCAACTTGCAAGCCCATGCACAGACAACAAGAATAAGTAATGAGTCATTTGATCCTATAAAAAAGATCTTTCCACAAAAAAGACCAAAAGGCTACACAAAAAATCCACTATAAAAAAGATGCTCAAACTTCCTGATAATGTCTGCCAGCTTTTTGAAGTGAAAAGCACCTTTTCATGCATAGGGTTAAAGCATCAAAATGTTGTATCTGTAAATACATGAGAATTACATTTTACATGTGTAAATTTCCCAACTTTTGTTTAGACTGAATGATTCTTTTCGACCTTCCGCTTTGATGTGATTATATAAATGCAAATATCAAAATTTTAAGTGTTAGACATGTTAAGTACATAAGAAAATTGTGGTATGTATGAGAACTTCCCTGCCAAATAATAATATCAACACATTTCGCTTGCTTAAGAACTATCAGTGAGAAAACACAGATAGGCATCTCCTNTTGTGGTAAGTATGAGAACTTCCCTACCAAATAATAATATCAACACATTTCGCTTGTTTAAGAACTATCAGTAAGAAAACACAGCTGAGCATCTCCTTTCTTATCCCCTTTTGAGAATGTTCCATTCTACCTTCTCCTTGTCCCCTATCAACATTACAGACAAGGAATCCCAATCTTCCTTCCACATCTCAAATCACATCCTAATCATCTAAAGAATATACCATCCAGAAATTTAAAACATAAATGTTTCCCGATGTGAAAAATCTCTAATCCGTATATGTTTCTGTGAAAAACAAAAAAGTTGCAGCCCTTTTTTCTCGAGATTCGGTTCCCTCCCCCATACAGTATTGATTTGAAAAGCCCAAATCTAATATAGAAAAAAATCGCCGAAACTATATAATCCAAAAAAAAAAAACCTGGAACAAGATGTGTGATAATTGTCAATTAATTGCCGAACTTCAGAACAAAGAATCCAACACAAAAAAACTGAGAAAACGAAAGAAAAAAACCCAACACANATCTAATATAGAAAAAAATCGCCGAAACTAAAATATCCAAAAAAAAAAAAAAAAACTGGAACAAGATGTCTGATAATTGTCAATTAATTGCCGAACTTCAGAACAAAGAATCCAACACAAAAAAAAAAAGAGAAAACGAAAGAAAAATCCAACACGATATTTCAATAAGCAAAGGACCAAAACACGGTTAGGGCATCGCCATGGGAGATTCAAAGCCCCATAAAAACACAACAGAAAAGATGGAAGAGAGAGACGAACAGACCTCGAGGCATGGATTATCGATTATAGCTTTAGGGTTTTGAAGAACAAATCAAGGTAATTTTTCGATACCTTTGAGATTTAGACCTGAGATTTATGGCGGCGAGCTGGCGATCGAGAAGAGGAAACGAACAAAATATCGTGCGAGACTGCGACCCTGCGAGAGCTTCCGCAGCAATTTCACCTCCTCTGGAATTAGAAGGGATGGCATTAAATATATGAAAATAACCGCCCATGATGAATAATATTTAAGTATTTATTTTATATTTTAAAAAAACAACATGATGCCACGTAATGATTGTAGATTAACACCTTAAACTTTATATTTGTATCTTTAAGTCGATGCGTAAATATTTTTGTACATAAAAAATGTGTCAGCACGGATCTTGAAGGGATCAAATGATTCAGATGGGAAGAGCACGTTGAGGGTTGACTCGCTATTAAGAGGATGTGAGGCAAACTTGTTCTACAAAACNAAAACAACATGATGCCACGTAATGATTGTAGATTAACACCTTAAACTTTATATTTGTATCTTTAAGTCGATGTACATAAAAATGTGTCAGCACGGATTTTGAACAGATCAAATGATTCAGATGCGAAGAGCAAGTTGATGGTTGACTCGCTATTAAGAGGATGGGAGGCAAACTTGTTCTACAAAATGAAGATGTCTGAGCTAAGTTGGCAAAATTAAATTGATGGAGCACGAGGCGGACATAAGATGACTAGATGATCTGAGCATGAACTATGCATTCAGCTAAAAACGAGAACAAAAGAGCTTACGAGCCTACCAGTACCAAAAATGCAGCTCATTATGATATTTTGCTTTCTAATATAGTCGATCCTTGAGAATAATTGGTTTCATAACATCTCTGATTATCACATGAACGCCATATAACATGCAGAAAAGTGTTTCATTCAAACCATTACTTGCTCCTCCCTCTTACACGTTTGTGTGTGAGTTTTAGGCATGACTTCTTGCAAGAAGACCGCTCTAACATACTAGTGCACACATCTCACACTCATTAAACATATAAAGCAACACAAAAGCCAATGTATGGCTAGGGCAACCAAGCCAGCAGATAACTATAATCAGGGCATCGAAAAAGACTACCTAGCATGCTAGTCCTTAGCCGAGCACACCAAATGACGGATTGTGTCCTATAATAGCATCTAAGCGAGTCATGCATATAAAGTAGAGCAAACCCAACGAAGAAGCGGCTACCGACAATCATATATGGGTCCAATATCCTACATTTTGACTAAGGATTTCTTAATATATTAACATTTGTTATTTTTGTATTCATCCAATAATGCCTGAATTAAAGCATGGTCTGATTAATTTTAATTTTGAGATAATTTAATTGATTTCATTTTCCAAATTTTATGAGGAAAATTAGTTGATTTGGCTAATTCATAAATAAAATCATCAAATTTTATCACATACTTATTGCTAAGTATTGATGCATGCAAGAAGATTCGTGGCGGTGTAGTAATAGATTATCGCATTTGTGTTAAACGAAGATTCAACACACACTCAGATAATTAAATAGCTAGNGTTGATTTGGCTAATTCATAAATAAAATCATCAAATTTTATCACATACTTATTGCTAAGTATTGATGCATGCTAGAAGATTCGTGGCGGTATAATAATAGATTATCGCATTTGTGTTACACGAAAATTCAACACACACTCAGATAATTAAATAGCTAACAGAGACATCAGAGGTTTTTATGTGAAAAACTCATAAAGTGAAAAAACCAGGGGTCTGACATAGTTGTAAAAACCTAATATAAGTTGTTGATTGCATAGACCCCTTATCCCATAAGTGGAAAATAGTTATAAAGTCTTCTGAATTACAACATTGATGAGTGGATGAACTTATTACAAGGAACGGGCGGCGGCCGGTCGACGGTGGTTGTTGGCGGCATGAGTGATGTTGGGCTTAAGCTCATTCTCAAAGTTTAAAGCACTTCATGAATTCCACGGCTCTCTCCCTCTCCCATGAGAGATGTGTGACTCTATTTATAGAATTTCATATGCAATTAATGCAGAAATCTGAACAACTTTGATCATTCGGTCTAGAGTGTTTCCTTTGATCATACGATATTTAACAGAAAATTGAGTTTCTTAATGATGTCAAAATTGAGCGATATCGGGCTCGTTGGATTCGTCTTGTCGAAACACTCGATTCAACCACAAACTCATCAGATTCGATATTAATTTGACCCCTCAAATATGCTCGAAAAACTTTTAAAAGTGACTGGTGACTTGATTTGAACTTGATTTGACCTGGTTCATATCAATTCTAGTATCATCTGGTCCGCCTCATCAAGCCGACCACTTTGAATATAAGTTTGTTGAAATTGAAACTCCTGACGACTCTTGATCGAAGCCAAAATGTTTATAACTCAAAAGTCGCCTTGAAATCCGTGCCACCCCTCAAAAGTCATGCAAAGTAAATTAATAGTTGGTAGTAGGCATCGAATGCAAACTATAATTAATAGTTTTGCCTCATCAAATAAACCAAGCATTATCCTTATGATGAGTTACGATTGAGATGTGGAGTAAACCAATAATAATGCAAATAAAACAAAAACATTAATGATTAAAAAACAAAGTCGGGTGGATTTTCATACATACCATAAATTTTTTATATATTTACACATATAACATCTAAACTTTCATATTTACAAACGTACCACTCAAAATTTTAATATATTAAAAATATCACTCAATAAATTTGAACTNTCATATTTACAAACGTACCACTCAAAATTTTAATATATTAAAAATATCACTCAATAAATTTGAACTTTTTTTCCTATTTTTGGCCTTTTATTTCTCGAAAAATAAAAATATAATTCAATATTTTAATTTCTCTTTATTTAAATTAAAAATATAAATCATATCATATTGATTAAGCTACATTTTTAATTAATCGGTATTATTTATTAAAATTAATTAAAAATCAAATTAGTATATCCACTTTTAATGATTATTCATAAATATTAATAATTCAAAATATATCAAAATACATAAAAGAAAAAGTAATGAGATAGCAATGACGGTGACCGTTGATTGGAAAAATATTATATACGTAGAACTGTTCTACGTTCGGAGTCAACTGATATGTGGATACGTGACCTGTGTTTTCTTGTGATCATACCTAGTAACACGNGCATAAAAGAAAAAGTAATGAGATAGCAATGACGGTGACCGTTGATTGGAAAAATATTATATACGTAGAACTATTCTACGTTCGGAGTCAACTGATATGTGGATACGTGACCTGTGTTTTCTTGTGATCATGCCTAGTAACACAGGAAAATATTACTCTTGTGTTATTCCGTGTTATTCATATATTATTGTGGTGGTATTATATATTATTGTGTTATTATAATATCGAAAATAATATTTCTATTTGTGTTATTTTTCTATGAGTTCCGTGTATGCGCATATCATATTAGTGAACGTAGACTTTGAAGGTAGGATATGTTAGTAGTACTGATGTAATATTCTTCCCTGGAAAAAAAATTGCGTACGTCAAGTGTAGGCAGGAGTTACGTACGTAAAATGATACACGGGTAACTCCCGTGTAACTCCCGTGTAACCCCGCTGTAATCTTGTAACCCAATAGATAAAATAAAAACGTAAAAGCGCGGGTTACATGTGAGTTACACGAAAATTACACCATATAACTGTGATTCCTTACCCTCCACACAATTGTTTTCCCCGTCAATTAGCTCATACCCAATTCACCCAAACCCTAGCCGACGACAGTGAGAAGTCTCGACCGGAGCTCGCCGGAGAAGGCATTGAAGGGACCAGCGGCGCGCCAAGAGAAGAGGATTTGTCGACGAAGAAGAAGAAAAAAGGTAACCATCATCTTTCCCCACCCGATTCGAGCTCTTCAGTTCCTATAATCCGCGGAACCTTCTGCTCACTAAATCACGTGAAACAGAGTTTCAGAGACCGAAATCGAACTGTTTTTATGAATCGTGCTTCAGTCTTCGTATTAGTTAAATTTAGGAGTTACTTAATCTCACAGCATTTAAGGATTTTGCAAGATTTTAACAGTTGCATGCCAAATAGTTTTTAGGTTTTAACATCGAACCAAACAGTAACAATAAATATTTAAATACAGTATAGTTGATCCGAACATACAAGATTTAATAGATAATACATCTCAATAGCACTCGGATTTGCATAACACTTCTGTGCAGTTTTATTTAATATTATTTGGATATCTGTGTTACATAGATAGCAGTTTTATTTAGATAATGTTGTTGTTTTCTAAATTCAATGCATTATTTGGTTTAGAAAAACCTTTTAAAAAATGTTTTTTTGGATGGAACAATGAAATTAAGACCTCCAAAAAAGAAAACGAAAGTCCATGAAATATTTTAAGTTTGAAATATTAATTGATATGGGCATCATTTGTAGTTGAGCTTAGCTGATATCCAAATTTTATTAAAATAGTGTTAGAGTATTATATATTAAATTACTATCCAAAGAAGATTCTTTATATAAGTACAACATCTATTGAACATGGAAAAAACTCGAGTGGTTTATGCATGTAAAATGAACGATGCAAGATGTGCTATTAAGATGAGATCATATTAATGTTAATGGAATATAAATGAAGTTGCGAAAAATGATTTGTAGAAATGAAATTTAACCCCTCGTGCAAGCACTTAGCCTTAACGAGCGCAAAATGAGTATTAATGAAGCCAAATTTTAGTTGATAAGATTTTGCTACCGGTGACGTTGCTTTAAGGATTTCACTAAATCAAACAACAAAAATCTATTAATAACATAAAATTCTATGGCACCATATACATTTTTGTAATAAATCAACAGTTAGGGCCCGTTTGAGGCAGTTGCAGCTTATCTAACTTATTTAGGTAAGTTGTTGATTAGCAACTAATCCGGATAAACTGACTAGTTGTTTGGTTTGTGCGTATGTAAAACAACTGATTTGCAATTATTTCTGGATAAATGATCATTTTATCCCTGCGCAGTTGTGTTTGCAACAAAACTAGTTGTCTTGGCTATATGTTTGATAGTTTAGAACAAAAAAATCACTTCATAACAGTACAAAAAATAAAATAATGACCTAAAAATGAAAAATTACAAAAAAAAAATTATCATATTTAATAAACAATAAAAACGAATCCTGTCACCAAATCCACATGAAGAAAATCAGTGCTAATATAGATATGTCTTAATTTTCTAATAACAACAAAAAAGTCAACTAGTTAAGAAGAAATGCCACACTGGAATCCAAAATTCTAACATCCACATTTGGAAGGATGATGTGAACAAGCTTACCTTCCCTGATGGTTTCTGGTAGGAGCGAAGCGGAAGGATGAGAAAGATGGGAGTATCGTTGGTCTTTGTATATCGCGATCCCATCATGGACGAAACTAGCTCTAATCGTGATTGTATTGCGAGGTTTCATTCAAGAAGACAATGGTTTTGGGCGAAACCAGGAGAGTGAGAGTGATGCAGGTGAGGCTTCGGCCTCTGACGACGAGCGAGGCGATATGCGGCTAGTGGCGAGCAAGCATATCCTTCGATCTTTTTCTCCTCTGCGAGTCTTCTCTTTGGGACGGGATGAGGGTAGATGAAGCGCAAGAGGGCAACCCCGTAAAATATTTCATGCGAACGCGGGCTGCGGGGTAGAACCCGCCTGCGTTTAATCAAAATTTTTCATAGATTATCGCGAAACGCATCCCACACGCCCAAATCAAACGCCTCCGCCTGCGTTTTCAAATTGCACTACAACGAATAAGCTGCGCCGAACGGGCCCTTACTCTGTTTGTTCTAGTCTAAAGGCATTTGTATATTGCTTGATTGCATCTTCTAAGTATTACTGTGGCGTTCAGCCATTTTCTTTATTATTGTCATGGGAAATGATGATTTTTGGCTGTCTCGCCATCACAGCGAAATAAAATACTTTTGGTTTCTTGCATTTTATTGTATTTTGTTGTTGATTTTTAGTTCTGTTTTCAAAATAAAATTTATACATATTTTTTCTTTCGACAATTATGATATTTATGATATTTATGCTGAATTTTGACAAATTTTTGGGAGAGGATTAGTTTTTTATCATACATTGTTTATTAAACTATTAATGTGTTGTCAAGTGTTTTTTGCATGAAACATGGCTATTGACATTGTTATGCGCAATCATCATTTGTTGACTTAGACATCTACGTTATTATCCATCTTTTTTGTTGGCATAATGGGCATTTTTTGCATGCACTTATTCTGAGTCCTAATATTGTGTCTTGTAGTTTCTTATTTGGAAATTTACATGCATATCATATAATTCATATGTAATTACATATCTAATACCTGAAGTTTGATATTTTAATTTTTAACATTTTGGTGATATAAACATATGCATGAAAACGTGGACTTCACTTTTTAAAAGTTAATAATAATGGTTTTTTTTATGTGATGTTAAAGATTTGAATGGTATCCATGTAAATATCAAAGATTAGGTGTTAGATATATAAATATATAAGAATTGTGTGGTATGTTTGTAAATGCCTTTTTCTTATTTTATACTCTACAACAACAATAACAAAGTCTTAATCCCACTACGTGGGGTCGGCAAATTAGTTAAATTGAGATGTGGGGTATCGATCCCCGTACCTCTCGCATGCTAAGCGAGCGCTCTACCATCTGAGCTACATGCCTGATTTATTTTTATTTTTTTATTTTTTTATAATTTTTTTATACACCTTAATTCAATTAAAATCNCTTATTTGGAAATTTACATGCATATCATATAATTCATATGTAATTACATATCTAATACCTGAAGTTTGATATTTTAATTTTTAACATTTTGGTGATATAAACATATGCATGAAAACGTGGACTTCACTTTTTAAAAGTTAATAATAATGGTTTTTTTTATGTGATGTTAAAGATTTGAATGGTATCCATGTAAATATCAAAGATTAGGTGTTAGATATATAAATATATAAGAATTGTGTGGTATGTTTGTAAATGCCTCTTTCTTATTTTATACTCTACAACAACAACAACAACAAAGTCTTAATCCCACTACGTGGGGTCGGCAAATTAGTTAAATTGAGATGTGGGGTATCGATCCCCGTACCTCTCGCATGCTAAGCGAGCGCTCTACCATCTGAGCTACATCCCCGATTTTTTTTATTTTTTTATTTTTTTATAATTTTCTTATACACCTTAATTCAATTAAAATTTTGTTACAACTTTTCTCCAGATTCTTAGCATACGTTTACGCCAAATAAAAGTGAAAGCTTTTTCCTTTTGCTTGTGGAATCGGAAGGCTGTGAGAGATGAAAGAGTTCAATTTAGCTGGAAGCATTGTTTCCCTTTCCCTCTTCACTGATGTGAGCAACAGCAAGTAGGTTTCCCATCTCAGGCTTCTCTTTTCATTCCTTCTAAAACCTTCCCATATTAAATTATTTTAAGGCAAATGTACATACATACCATCCAATTCTTATGTATTTACATATCTATCACCTAAACATTGATTTTTACAATAACACCACCCAAACCTTTCTCATCACATCTAAAATATCACTCTTTTGACTTTTAAAATGTAATGCACAGGCAACGTGACATGTGCGTGAAAAATAAAGTTTAGGTGTTAGATATGTAAATAAATAGAAATTGAGAGGTATGTATTTAAATATTTCTTATTATTGATACAATTAGGTTGCTATTTGTTGACCAGTTAAGAAGGTTGGTTTGGCCAAGGTTATCATATTCTCCTAAGTAATATATCAGTTATCCAACATTCACTTTCAATAAGTTTTGGTAAGCTCTAGTCATAGTTTGAAGGGAAATTCGTAATTATTGCTGTTGACTTGTAGTAGCAAGAACATCACCTGAACATTGCACTCAAATCTTTAATATCTTATAAAAATAGCACTATTAGTGATTTACACCTTTTTCATGCATAAGTTTTAAGTGCCAAAGCGCTATTTATGTAAATATGAAAGTTTAGGTGAGAGTTATGTAATTACATAAGAATTGTATGTTATGTGTGTAAATTTTCCATTTATTTATTACTGAAAAGGTATTTTCATAAACACTTTGAAAGCATGCCTTCCAAATATTATTCCTCTTCCATAATATGTTGTTTCAGTCTTAGTAATTTTCTTGTTTGCCTTATGTCACCCTTCCAATTATCTGATGTTCATCCTTAAGCCTCTTATTCCTGTAATTTTTGCAATTTTGAGGTTAACAACTCAAGCTATGAGCTAAATCCATATGAAAATTTGAATGTTTAACTCATGAAAATGAGAATCTAACATTAATTTCAGGGAACTTCTTGAGTCCATTCAAGCAGGAACTTTAGAACCAGAAGTCGCGCTTATGAATGCAGCGCTGGTATGCTCCATTCCTAATACATTTGGTTTATTGTTGAATTTCTTCTGTGTTTCCTGTCACAAATTCAATTAGTATTTCAGTTTCCATATAACATATATGAATGCAAACGAGTCGAGTGGGGTAATNTTTCTTCTGTGTTTCCTGTCACAAATTCAATTAGTATTTCAGTTTCCATATAACATATATGAATGCAAACGATTCGAGTGGGTAATGCTTGAGCAAACCATAGCTTGAGCTTGATTAATAATCGAGTTAGAACTCAAGCTCAAGCTAAATTTTACGAGTTTGAGCCGGCTTGTTTATTATAGTTCAAACTATTGATATAATAAAATGACAAGAAGAATGAGCAATTAGGAAATAACTGATAAAAAATCACTTGATATAAAATATAAAATATAAAATATCATTTTTTTGTATTTTTAATAATTTAAAATAAAATATTTAATTTGTTATATTTTGAGTATTTTTTATATTACTATTTTTTGAAATGAATCGGCTTGTGAGCTAACAAGTCGAGTTGGGGTTAGCCTAGCTTAGGAGCTACTTATTGAGCCAAACTCGAGCCGTCTCACGAGTCATCTTGGCTCATGATTGATTTCCTTTTTATTTTTGGTTCCACTATAACTTCAGGATCAATCGTAGAGTTTTCTTTTTTTTTTGGGTGGAATTTACATACATACCACTCTATACTTATATATTTAAATTTCTAACAACTAAACTTTCATATTTACATACATAACACTCGAATCTCAGATATTACATACACAATATCACTATTACTTACCTTTTTTCTTAAAAAAATCGCCTTTTTATGCATAGGTTTTTAATATAATGTGTTTATAAATTTAACCATTNAATGAACAATTAGGAAATAACTGATAAAAAATCACTTGATATAAAATATAAAATATAAAATATCATTTTTTTTTGGTATTTTTAATAATTTAAAATAAAATATTGAATTTGTTATATTTTGAGTATATTTTATATTACTATTTTTTTAAATGAACCGGCTTGTGAGCTAACAAGTCGAGTTGGGGTTGGCTTGAGCTTGACTTGTTAACTCATCTAGTGTAGCTTAGGAAGTACTTATCGAGCCAAACTCGAGCCGTCTCATGAGTCATCTTGGCTCATGATTGATTTTCTTGTTATTTTTGCTTCCACTATAACTTCAGGATCATTCGTAGAGTTTTTTTTTTTTTTTTTGGGTTGGAATTTACATACATACCACTCTATACTTATATATTTAAATTTCTAACGACTAAACTTTCATATTTACATACATAACACTCGAATCTCAGATATTACATAAAAAAATATCACTATTACTTAACTTTTTTCTTAAAAAATTCGCCTTTTTATGCATAGGTTTTTAATATAAGGTGTTTATAAATTTAACCATCAAACTTTGTGTGTTAGATATGTAAATGCATAGAAATTGTGTCATATGTTTGTAAACTTCCCTTTTTTTTATAATCCATTTTCACTTTAATGTTCTGTGAGATTGGTGCATGGCCTTCTATTTATCATGATTGAAACAGATACCAGATGTATTCCCGGTTCTAGCAGCTGCATATAACGCTCTTATAGCAAAATCAAGGGAGTCTCTGACAACTCGGAGTCTTCATTCGGAGATAGTTTATAACTATTCGGGTTCTAAGCATGTATTTACTTACCTTTCCGCTACCAGTAATAGTCTTTTACTTTTTTTGCATCTTTTTGTTATAATTGCTTGGATTCATTGTTTTTTAAATTTATATTGTGATAGATTACTGAATCATTGAAGAGGTTTGGAATCTCCGATAACACAACCTACATTCTTGCAGCTCGTTTCGATGCTGCCGGCGATGAGGTGCACCCATTAGACGTCTTTAAACTTCTTTATGCTGAGAGACTTTAATGAAAATAATATTTGGGATTTTACATACCCAACAATTCTTATGTATTTACGTTTCTAGCACCTAAAGTTTGATATTTACATTTCTAACTCCGGTGCTATAATTCTATGCATGAAGATTTGTATTTCACTTTTAAAAAGTTGGTAATAGTGATATTTTTTATTGATGTTAAAATTTGAGTGATATGCATTTAAATATCAAAGTTAAGGTGCTGGATATGTAAACATATAAGATTTGTGTGGTATGTATGTAAATGCCCCATAATATTTTTTGTGTTTAGTGAATCCTCCTGCCTGTCTGTTAGTAGATCTTTTTTTATCAGTATTAACTATATGCGCTTTACCCCAAGTTCATTGGCTGAATTACATCAGATAAACTTGCAGAATGTTAGAAGGAAACCAAGTTACATTTTTTAAGTAAATAGACTATGAATTTTAGAGTGAGACTTCTATTTGTTCAATTGCATGACCAGCTTTGTTTGGATTGTTACTGTGGATTCTGTGTCAAGAGTGGATCTGCTACGGTTATATTTTTATTGGGTAAAATGGTAAAATAGTTCCCGGATTATTTACATGTGTTCATTGTAGTTCTAGTGTCTATAAAAGTGCCAAATTAGTCCCTTAAATCTTTAAATTGGAGTTTAAATAGTCATCCGTCGATACTATTTCGGCCTATTTTAAATGTCTGGGGAGTAATTTGAAACTTTTATAGCCTCTGGAACTAACATGATCCTTTGCGAAGAGTCGGAGACTATTTTGACACTTTCTTTATTTTTATCCCATACATTTTCTGGACACCTTCCCTTTTACTTGATATGATGCTCATTTTTCCGCCAGAATATTTTGAAAATTATAATACTTAGAACAAAAATGTTTTCCTTTTCGTGCAACCATCATTATCCCTAAACATGAGGATACAACAACAACCACAAAACCTTTATCCCACTAAGCGGGGTCGGCTACATGAGTCATTTTTCTTCATTGCATCCTATTTTGTATCATATTTTCATTTAATTCTAATAAATTAAAATTATTTTTTATATAATATGCCCAAGTCATCCTAGGTTAAGTTGAATCTAAAACATCTACTCTTCTAATGGTCGGAGTTTAATGTGACCAAACCATCAGAGGCGACTCTCTCTAAATTTCTCCATCACTGGAGCTACACCAACCCTATCACTAAACATGAGGATGATAGATAGAATTCTGGCACTGATGCTTAGCGGTTATTTTTCTTTTGACTTGAGTTTTAGCCAAAATAGAATCGAAATCATTTGATTTACTTTGAGATGAGTTTAATATAAAATTTGATTGATTAATCATGTATTGTACTCATTATGAAGCTAGGCCAATGTTTTTGAGATCTATCCAGAATAAATTTCAGTAAAGTTATCGCTTTCTAAATCTTTTTTATACTAGGTCCATTTGCTTTCATTCCACAAAATTCTTATTTACATATCTAACACCTAAACTTTCATATTTACATATATGCCACACAAATCTTTGACATTACATAAAAAATATCACTATTATTAACTTTAACTTTTTAAAAATACACCTTGTCATGTATAAGTTTTAACTCCAAAGTGTTATGAAATGCACATATCTAACTTTTAAGTTTGATATGTAAATACATTAGAATTGTGTGGCATGTATGTAAATTTCCCTAAAACTATTCTATGTAAATCTGTACTGTATCTGCTTTACAAATGTTTTTGATATGACTTACAATGAGTTTCATTTTCTAGGTGGTACAATCTTAAATTATAGGGAAATTTACATTCGTACCACACAACTCTTGTGGATTTACATATCTAATGCCCAAAGTATGATATTTTTATTTATAACTTCTTGGTGCTATAAACCTATGAATAAAAATGTGCATTTGATTTTCAAAAAGTTAATAAAAGTGGTATTTTTTGTGTGATGATAAAGATTCGAGTTTTATGGATGTTGTAAGTTTTTGGAGGGGAAAACTAATTATTCCTTTTCAATTTTCTAAGAGTTGGTTTACAAGATAAATAGGAGGGGAAGGCTACCGCATCAGGAAGACCACAAAATCTTCATGCTAGAAAAAAAAAAAGAAATAAAAATTATCAATAATAACTAATTCTATAAATAGAAAATAATAAAAACAAAAGATAACAGAAGGAAAAAAAATCTTGAAACTCGATATCCCCCTCAAGTTAGAACATAGATATCTATCATGCCCAACTTGCTTATAAGAAACTCAAACTAGTCCTAAAAAGTCTTTTGGTGAAGATATTTGTTTTTTGTTATGCTGTCGGAGTGAAATGCATGCAAAGAGCTCCACAATCAATAGTCTCTCTTATGTAGTGTTTATCAATCTCCACATGTTTTGTGCGATCATGGTGCACTAAATTTTTTGCAATGCTTTAGCAACTTTATTGTCATAGTACAACTTCATAGGCATGTCTTTCACAGTCCATAACTCTTCAGGAATTTTTTTTGGCCATACCATCTCAGTTGCTTCATTAGACATAGTTCGATATTCTTCCTCGGCGCTACTCCTTGACATCACACTGTTTCTTACCTCGCGATGTAACCGGATTTTCCTAGACATGAGTATATTTAGAAGTTGATCTTCTATCAACAACTGAGGCCGCCCAATCTACTTCTATATTCTGTTGTACGGTCTTCTAAAAGAGTAAACATTTACATAGTATACTATTTAAGTATGTGAGAACCCTGTTAACTATTTCAAGGGTGTTTCTTAGAGGGTAAATGCATAAATTAACTTACCAAACTTGCAACAAAGACGATATTTTATCGTGCATGTGATAAATATGTCAACTTTCCCACCAAGTTTTAGTATAGATCTGTATTCACTGGGTCACATTCCTTCTCATCTCCTAGCTTCTGATTGTGATCAATTGAAGTGTCTGCACGCCTACAATCACTCATCCCAGTTTCTTTTAGGAGATTAAGAACATAGTTTCATTGGAAAACGACAATCCCATTCTTCAATCTAACATCCTCTGTCTAAGGAAATACCTCACAAATCTGAAGTCCTTTGTCTCAAAAACTGACGAGAGAGAAGTCTTCAACTGGTTTGTTTTTTCTGTGTCTTCGTTTGTGAGAATTATATCATCAATATATACGATGAGTATCACTATCTTTACATCATTTGAATGGCTGAAGAATATTGTATAATTTTCTTGCCCTTAATTATATCCTTCATCGTTAATAGACACTGTAAACTTCTCAAACCATGCTCTCGGTGAGTATTTCAACTCTGTATAAAGATTTGTTTAGTTTACACATCTTTAGACCGAACTTTTCACTAAATCCCGAAGTTGCATCCATGTACACTTCTTCTTCCAAGTCGTCATTGAGAATTACACTTTTTATATCTAACAATTGCACTACTATTTTAACTTTTAAAATGTGAAATACACCTTTTCATACGTGCGTAGGTTGGCATATACCTAAACACTGAAATTTTGGTGTTAGATATTTAAATACATAATAATTGAGTGGTATGCATGGAATCTTTCCTTGTAAATTATTTTCAGATACAAATTTTTAGTTTCCTTTGGGGAATTTTTAGAGAAAATATGAATTTTACATTTTAGCCCCACCAGATGCCGTGGAAATTCTTACAAGGAATCTATCTTTTCGTTATTGTTAACACACTTCAGTTTGTGCCAAATGCAGGATTTGGTGAATGTGGTCAAAGGAAAGGAGGTTGATTTGGGAGAACTGGAAGCCAGAGCTGATCAATCCCTGATACAAAAGGTTTGATTTTTATTTTAATATATATATATATATATATATATATANAGAAATAAAAATATTCATCATCTTCTAATTTATTAAAAATTTAATTTTTAGGTTTCAACATTCATAAACATCATGACATAATTTTAATAAGTTGGATTTATAATTGATTATTTTGAGTAATGCTATATGTGAAGACATGAGAATAAGATTTGTGGTATAAACTTTTTTGTTAGTTTATTGACATATTCGTCTAATTTTACTATATTTGATTGTGCAGTTTTTTAGGACGTCAAGTCCCATATAGTTCATGAATTCGTCCAATCCAAGAGAGAGATCTTGTAAGACGAGTAGAGGGGGTGAAGATGGATGGAATTCCAGAGCACTCCCCCCTTCTCTTTGCCTCGTTTATTTCTCTCATAAGGCCTACTTGCCCTCATAGGACTACAGAAAAAGAAAATAGTGAAGAAATATTATAT
Source organism: Phalaenopsis hybrid cultivar (assembly GCA_002079205.1). NCBI lineage: Eukaryota > Viridiplantae > Streptophyta > Magnoliopsida > Asparagales > Orchidaceae > Phalaenopsis > Phalaenopsis hybrid cultivar. The sequence continues at coordinate 65,349 of JXCR01128793.1, read as the reverse complement.
TGTAGGTTGTATAGTTGTACACATCCTATTGAGATTTGTTATTAAAAAAATATCGTCATAGATGTCAGGTGGCTCATAAATGAGCATAGATAGTGACGGGTCAGAGTTACCTGTGATCTCGAAGGATCGATAAATGACCTCAATAGTGAAGCTTGAGAAGTGCATGTGAGCCCAACGAACAGGCTTGGTGAGTATGTGCAAGCTCAATGGAAGAGTTTGATGAGTTCAGATGAGCTCGACATAAGAGCGAACGAGGTCTTTGATAAGTATGATTATTTAAAAGTAGAGGGGATTTCAGCTTCTTCATAAGAAGGCCCACATATATGTGGGCTACTTTGATAGTTTAGAAAATTTACATTTAGATTTGTGTTTATAGATCAGGGTCATATATATATATACATATATATATATATATATATATATATATATATATAGAGGAAAATGCCCTTATAATATAACTATATTAGTAGGAGTGCCAAAAATTGATTCGCATAGCAATCCAACTTGAAATCAGACTCAAAAAATTTCTTTTCGGTTGACTCAATTAATTTTTCGAGTTTTGGGTCTACAAGCAAACAAAAATTGTCCTTAAAACGATCCCCAGATCTGAAATTGACCCATAATCGACTAACAAAGTCGCAATTGACCTGAACTTCGCCCGATACGACTCAAATTAGACCTTAACAACTATCATGCCTTGTGTTAAAAGAGGTTTTTAAGTGTTAGGTTTGGATCAGGAGGATTTGCAGGCAAGTTTTGTTAGGGTTAGATTTCTTTAACTTGTTTAATATTCGGGTTGAGTTCTCGTCAAACAATTTTGAATGAGGTCAATTTCGGTACTAAATTTGATGCCCATAATATGGAGAAAATATTCTGTCATAAACACCGCACATCTAGACGGCCAGCCATCGGGCGCTATACCGTCATACATCTCATTGGCGGGCGATATGACGGTCGGTGATTGACCGTCCAGACAGAATATTTTTTCACTAATATGAGTCTAGACATTGTATATCTTGTGAAATAATATAATATTCATATAAACCATANTATATATATATATCTTAATTTAGTTGCAGTTTATTAAAAAATAATTTTGAACCTGTTTGAAAATTAATCTGATGTTTAAGAAGCTGTGGTATTTATTATAATTTTTTTTTAAAAAAAATTATACCGTAGTCAGAAAGCTGCACGACACCTAATCAGGATTGATGGAAAAACATAAATTTTAGCTACAATTTTTTTAAAAAGTTTTTAAAGTGCAGTTTATCCAAATAGATGATTGTAATCGAATGAACCTTGTGGCTAAGAATTCGTTTGGGGCAGCTTGTGCTTATCCAGATAAGCCATTTATTTGGAAACTTGGATCGCGGGATTCGACCCTCATTTCACTTTTAATGTAAAAACTAACTGTGTTTTTGAATAAGTTATTCAAATACAGTTTTCAAACGGTGAGGCCGATAGGCTGCATGAAAGTAAAAATTATTTCATACGGACCGACACCGTATGCATCTTGCATGCGGTGTCCGATCCTGATCATAAATCAAGTGATATACGGTCAGGATATATTTCGGTGGGTCTCATCTATTTTAAAAAAAAAAAAAATTGAAATATATCTTGATCGTAGATCACCGTGATCTACGATCAGAATCGGACACCACATACAGAGATACACACGGACCGCATGCAATAATTTCTCGCATGTAAGAGGAGCTAAATTTGAACAAAAGTACTCAATCCTAGGTGGAATCGAAATCAGAACAAATTAATTAATTTTAATTAAATACTTAACGTTAGTTTTAATTTATAAATAGGGATTGAGACTGTCGGCCAGCATTGTCAGAACTCCATTAAACATCAGCGGACATCCACGTCATCCATAACAAGCTGGACACGTGGGTTCTTTTCAACACGTGGCTCATAAATAGAAATTAATAAGGCTACATTTTATTTAAAATAAATAATTTAATGTGTAAAATTATTTACACGCATGCCACTCAATTACTATATATTTATATGTGTGTAACATGAAAAATGTTATTTTATTTTAAAAATAAAAAAAAAATAAATGATATGTTTATTGTGATATAAAAGATTTGGGTCAATAAAATTTAAGTTATGTAAATACAGAACGGTTGGGTGCTATGAAAGCAAATGTCATAGTTTTTTTTACTATGAGGAAAAATATTATATCAGGATTCCAAACGTAGAGCTACGTTCGGAGTTCACTGATATGCAGACACGTGACTTCAAGAAAACACGCACGTTTTCCCTTGATCCGGCCCGATAACATAATAAAATATTTCTCCTGTGTTATTTTGTGTTATTCAGACGTAATTGTGGTGATATTAATGTGTTCTTGTGTTATTATAACACCGAGAATATTCCTATAACACAGTAACACATGAATATCACCACAATAACACATGAATAATGCGGAATAACACGGGAGGTGCATTCTTCTGCGCTAAAACGATTTTTTTTTAAATTTTCCTATCATCTTCACGTGTCCACATATCAGTGGACTACGAACGTAGCTCTGCCTTAGGAGTCCTATGTAATATTTTTCCATTACATGAGGACCACCACCTGAAACTTACTATTTACAAATTAACCATCCTCCTTCATTCATTTTTCAAATTTTCACTCAAATATAAAAAATCATAAAAACACCAACAATTTTTTTTTTTATCAAAATGCATTAATATATTACTTCGGTGGTTCCAAAAAAAGAAAAAAGACACTTAGCTGGTTAATTTGCAAATTTCAATATTTTGGGTGGCTTTCATGTGATTATCTTTTTTAAAAAATATTATAATTCATAATTAATTACTTATATCTTAATTATATTTTGACTGAATTATATTTTACTGAGCAATTATTGAAAATTTTATGGTAATTTTTTTTTAATTTACATGACTTTTACAAAAAAAAATCATTTACTATGTCAGCGCTGATATGACCTATGAGTTTTTTTTCTACCAAGTGTGGTGATGGGAAATTATTTGCGTATGTAAGTCGTACGTCCTAGATTATTCAGAGGGTACAGAGAGGTTATATCCACGTTGTTATGGTTTCGTGTGCAGTTACCGCGAACAGTGATATCAGAGTCTGGTTCGAGGGCAGGGAAGAAAACTGCGGCGGCGCATGAAGCAAAAAGAACGATTTGGGGATCTTGGAAGGAGAAGTTTCGGGATCTAAGTGGCTTCAGTTCGGAATCGAGGTATTCGGCCCACGACGCAGATTTGAAGGAGTTCCCGCGAAGGAGGAATCGAGGAGATCGCGGCCAGGTGACCGAGGGTTCCAAGGTTCGGCGGAGGCTTGCGACAGGCAGAAGCAGCGAAAGCGGAGGCTTCTGCGACAGGCCTAAGGATCGCGAAGGAGGCTTTGCGGCAGGAAGAGTTCGGCTGAGGCGTTCGCGGGTTCGGCGGAGGCGTTCGCGAGTTCGGCGTTGATAGCAAACAGAAAAGGAAGGAGAAAGGCGCTGCATGCGGAGAAGGGCTGGGAAGGAAGGGAATAAAAAAAAATCTTTGATTTCTAAATTCCCTTCCATTTTTTTCTCCGCTGAAGCCTTCCGTGAATCAGCAGAGCAGGGAAATGAAAAGGAAAGTTATCTTTTTTAAATTCACTTAATTAAAATAATTTTTTTTAATTAAGTTGATTTAAATTAAATTAAGCAAATTTAATTAAGAATTTTCTTTGCTGAATAAGGAGAGGGAATAAAGAAAATATTTATTTCTTTTCTTGGGGGCAGAGAGGAAATTTTTTAATTTGCTTGAAGATTTTGAAGGAATTTTTTTTTCAAAAAAAATTTTTTTTTTCTTTCCTCTATTTCAAAAAAAAAGGTTCTAAAGATTTTTGCAGATGAATTTTTTGCAGAAAATTTTGTTGCATGAATAATTTTCAGATGGCATTTTCTGGTGCGAAATTCGAGGTGGTGAAGTTCGACGG
>JXCR01128793.1:31276-61037 GCA_002079205.1 Phalaenopsis hybrid cultivar | reverse complement strand
CATATTGTACTGTAGGGTTTACTCTAGGATTATAAATAGAACTGTTTGTAATTCTAGGTCTTTGAGAGAGTTGAATATTGTATTTTGTATTCTTTTCTGAATAGTGAAAAGGAGGTCGCCGCTCTGCTCCCGATGACGTAGGCATCTTTGCCGAACCTCGTTAAATCTCTGTGTTCTTCTGGATTTGTGTCGTTTATTGTTTTTCTCCGCCCTAATTTTCTCAACACACGTTATACCTCCTGTAACCTCCCTGTAACTTACCTGTACTTATCGGAACTACAAAATCGCAGAACTTATTTGTAGGTTATAGATAGGTTATATGTAGATTACAGTTAGGTTATATGGGGTATAACACAGATATAATCCCACTGTACCATATGAATAACCTCTCAATGTATGCAACTCTGCGTACGTCTTACGTACGTAAATATTTTCCGCGGTGATGGGATTAGTTAGATAGAAATTGGAAGGGCATTTATATAAATACCACACAATTCTTATCAATTTACACAACTAACACCTCAATAATTGTATTTATATTTACAAATATAGCATTTAATTTTTATGTATTTACATATCTAGAATATAACGTTCAATTTTGATATATATGTCATTTTATTTATGCATAAAAAATTATTTATTTAAAAAAAAATTTAAATATTAATTTTTTTATGTAATATAAAATATCTATAATATAAATATAAAAAATAAACTTCCGGTGCTAGACATGTAATCAAAGTCCCCAAAGATACACGCATAGAAAATATATGAAATTTCAAATAAGATAAGGTTAGATATGTTATAATATCATTTAAAAATTAAATAATTATAAAAACAAATCTATGAATTTGTGGTTTTTATATAAATATATAGAAAATTTTTAATGTTTATGTAAATTGTAAAATTACCTTAAAATTTTCCTGTTATTAGAGATCATATCGGGTCAGCGGGTCGGGTTCGGGTCCGACTAGAAATAACTCGATCTGAATCAGGTAAACACGAACCCAACTCGACCCAAACACGGTTAGTCCGAGCCCAACCCGTTTAATGAGCCAGTTCATTTTTTTATTAAAAATTATAGTTATAATATTTAACAAGTAACAATAAGCAAATTAAAAAAATATCATTTTTTATATATGATAATTATTGATATAGAAGTTAAGAGTACACCTAATTTTTTCATGTTTATTCGAGTATGTTCTTTTTTTTAGGTTCAGCCCTGAATCTAACTCGGAATTTTTAAGTTTTGAATTTTGAGATCTGCCTAGCCTAAATTTTTTGAGCTAAGCCGTATAAACATCCGGACGACCAACAACCTACCCTCACATACCGTGATATAGCCCACTGATGAGGGAAAACATTACATACACAAGATGTACACAAAGTTGCGTACTTCGTAGGTTATTCATAGGTTATTGGGGGATTATAAGTAGGTTACACCCCTTTAACATCTTCATAATCTATCTATAACCCCCATTATGAATAGTTTGATAAGATTTGTTAAAGAGATTATTGCATACGGACACCGCATGCATCTTTGCATGCGGTGTTCGATCATGGCCGTAGATCACGGTGATCTACGACCAGAATTATTTTCGTTTTTAAAAATAAAAATAAAAAATTTTAGGTGGGGACCACCGAAATACATCAAGACCGTAAATCAGGTGATTTACGATCCGAATCGGACACCCTATGAAATAATTTTTCCTCTTAATAACCTCGAACCTACACATCTCTGTGCAAATTCCCCCCCCCCCTGAAGATCACTGTGTGAATATTTTCTCCAATTTTTTACACCCCTACGGGTTGTATTTATAAATATGCTTTTGCCAAAAGAGAGAAAGAAGTTGCAGCAAGAAGGGATGGGTAGCTACAAGTACTGTCTCTGTTTCACGAGGAAGTTCCGGTGGAGTGCGGCGGAGCCGCCGGCCGACGTGAAAGCTGCTTTCGACGAGCTCTCAGAAGGCGGATTACAGATCGGGCCGGAGCAGTTCTGCCGCTTTTTGGCGGACAAGCAGGGAGAGACGATCACCACAACCGCGGATGCTGAGCGGATCATTGAACAGATCCGGCAACAGAGGCACCGTTTGCTTATCGGAAAGGTCTCACGACCTATTCTCTCGCTTGAGGAATTTCATCACTATCTCTTCTCAGAGGAACTCAATCCTCCTCTGCAATCTAAGGTTCGATGATCGCTGGACATAAGTTATTAGAAGTTTTTGATCGTCCGGATATTGTAAATCTTGTAAATTCATATTTAATAAATTCGGAAAATCTATTGGAATGATGGATTTTGAATCTGGATAGATTGTGAACGTGTTAAATTCTGTTTTCAANGAGGAATTTCATCACTATCTCTTCTCAGAGGAACTCAATCCTCCTCTGCAATCTAAGGTTCGATGATCGCTGAAGATAAGTTATTAGAAGTTTTTGATCGTCCGGATATTGCAAATCTTGTAAATTCATATTTAATAAATTCGGAAAATCTATTGGAATGATGAATTTTGAATCTGGATAGATTGTGAACGTGTTAAATTCTGTTTTCACTGCATTTGCTAAATAGGAAATTTTGGTATAATGGAAGGAAAATGTGATTTAAAATTGGCGGGATTTTTGCGGCTTAGCAATAGTTTGACAAGATTTGTCCCAAATCTTGGGTAAATCTTGCCGAAGTATNATAGGAAATTTTGGTATAATGGAAGGAAAATGTGATTTAAAATTGGCGGGATTTTTGCGGCTTAAGAATAGTTTGACAAGATTTGTCCCAAATCTTGTGTAAATCTTGCCGAAGTAGAACTCGGATGATAGAACTGTGGGGGCAAATTTGGTTGAAAGGTAGGATTTAGTAAATTCTGANGAAAGGTCTCACGACCTATTCTCTCGCTTGAGGAATTTCATCACTATCTCTTCTCAGAGGAACTCAATCCTCTTCTGCAATCTAAGGTTCGATGATCGCTGGACATAATTTATTAGAAGTTTTTGATCGTCCGGATTTTGTAAATCTTGTAAATGCATACTTAATAAATTCGTAAAATCTATTGGAATGATGGGTTTTGAATCTGGATAGATTGTGAATGTGTTAAATTCTGCTTTCACTGTATTTGCTAAATAGGAAATTTTGGTATAATGGAAGGAAAATGTGATTTAAAATTGGCGGGATTTTTGCGGCTTAAGAATAGTATGACAAGATTTGTCCTAAATCTTGGGTAAATCTCGCCGAAGTAGAACTCGGATGATAGAGCTGTGGGGGCAAATCTGGTTGAAAGGTAGGATTTAGTAAATTCTGATGGTTGAATTATTTGTTTTCGTTTTTTTAGAGCTCATCAAACATTTGGGCTGTTTTTTTGCAGATGAAGGGGGTGTTTGGTAGCTTAGTTTTAAAAGGATTTAGGTATGAATTTACAGTAAATCCAACCTAACACTAAGGAAAATGAAAATTAAATCCAATGTTCTGTTAAATCAAAATTCTCACACTAAATCCGATTGAGGGGCGGATTTAAGCGATTTACTCCATCGTCGCTCGTGAGGTCCATCTCCATCACACAGGGTTTGATAAATCTGTGTTTACTGGATTTGTAAATCACAGTTAACGTAAAATCAGGCTGTAGCCAAACACCTCCTAAAAGATTTGAGGGATTTAAAGAGATTTCGTAAATTAGACTGAAGTAAATTTCTTAAATTTTAGTCTTAACAAGATTTGATGAATCTAGTTGTTTAAAATTTCCTTAAACCATTTTGGAAGATTTATGTTAAATCCTACTAACTTAAATCTCAGAAGTTGCCAAACGGCCCCTTACTGACAGTCCTCTTGGATGTTATCTAAAATTTGATTTACCAAGCTTTGTTAATGCTTTAGTTGTGGAAAGTAGGGGTTTTTTTTCTAGGATGTCAATAGTTGGGCTTGTTGTTTTGTAAATGAATCACAGTATTCCTCCTCCGACTTTAATGGAATCCCTTTTTGTGGGAATCAGCCACCAATAGCTTGCGAAAACATTCTATTATCTAATTAAAAGTATTGCATCCAAGATATTGAAATAAAAAGTATCAAATAACATTTTGTCTTTGTTATGATAACCTATATTGAATAAAGAAGTTTTTTTGCCAGAGATTCCCATCTTTTTTCTCCTTTGATGATGGCGCCTGGTTTGGTAGCCCGCAGAAGAGTGCAATTGAACTGCATTTTAACTTTGAAAATTTACATACATCTGCACATTTTTTATGTATTTACATTTCTAACACCTAAAGTTTGATATTTACATTTTAACACTTTAATATTAAAAATTTATGTATGAAAGGTGTTTTTCACTTTTTAAAATCTTAAGGATGAAGATAAAGATTTGGGTGGTATATATGTAAATATTGAAGGGTGTTAGATATGTAAATGTATCAAAATTGTGCGGTATGTATAGAAATGACGCTTTAACTAGCGCTAGGTAATGTAGTCATCATTATTTTGCTCTTGTAGTTTTTTGGAGGCGAAAGAGGTTTTTAGTTGAAGTAATACTTTAGTGTCCAAAATATAGCCCAATAGAAAGTTCTTAAGATCACTGGAAAAATCATTCTTGACATGCACATATCACCAATTGATCATCCAAATGTCCTAAAGATTTTTCTCGGCTATGATTTATGCAAAAAAATATCAAATATCAAATAGTTTTGATGGTACAATCTAAGAATGAAGTAATGTACAGGAGGAGCTATAATGATCATTTGAGCCATGTTGTAGAGCACCACGCTAATCATCACAATGGTCTGATCACTAGATCGATATCAATAACAATATGATGGCTCTATCAAGAGCGTAAAATGGAATCAAGGGCTAAGAGACCATCACTGCCCTTGCATTTATAAAAATTCTTTGATAAAGAATGTATTTTAAAATGTGATGATAAATAAAGCTTGAAGTTCAAAATTGTGAATTTTGAAAATTTGAATATTTAATTATTAATTTTCCTCAATATGTTAGGCCTTTAAATTGTTTCGCCTTATGTTAAATTAGTTTTGGCCTTCTATCTCCATTAAGGCATTGAAATTGGAGCTATTTTACATCACATCTTTTTTTGTATATATATTCTCATATATTATTTTTGTTTAAGTTCTTAGGCTTTTGACATTTAAAATTTAGAACCTAACGTAAAACTTTAACTATTTACTGAAATGAATAAAAATTGGCTTCTTTTGTTTTAAGAAAAAAAATTAAAGAAGTTATTCTATCGGATTGAGTGCTTGTTGGTAAGTTCATCTTGATGGAAGTCCTAGTTATCCCTATATGTACTTGTTGATCTCTCTTCTCCTTTTCGTCACGATCATATTAACATCATTTCTTACATTTCCTCTATCTCCCAAGACATTTCCCTAGCCTCCACAGCCCACAATCAAGCCACGATTTCCTCCCATAACAATCAATCAAACTAAGTTCTTTGTTGGCCTACTTTTGATTCTCCCTCCTCCACCGCTCTCTAAATCTCATAAATTTTCACTATCTATCCCATATTTGATCCACACACATTTCTCTAACATTCCCAAACCACCTACCCACCCACCCTTAAGCTATTCTATTGGCCTAGTATTCTCAAGATAGTTAAATCGGTTTAAACTAAGTCTTATTGTACCTTGTTTTGACTCTCTTCTATCCTTTGGTCGGCAAATTCATTTGAGTTTTACAAAATATTCTAGAAAACATCTAAAATATTATCGCGTCCTTCTCAAGTGCATCTATGCTCTAGATCCTTCACAGCAACGAACCCTAAATTTAAATTACTAAGGAGTACTATAGGTTTGGCTTTGTACTGAAACTTTGGTTGATCTCCCATTTGAACCACTATCTTAGAGACGATATGAATGCATGAGCATGGAATTGTTAGTTTTTAAAATTTGAATTCATTGGATAGGTTTTCCTTTTCGAATTTCTTGTTGAATGTTTGAGCAATTTTATTTTATAGTATTCATCTATTTTATTATTTTTATTAAAGATACGTGTAACTTCTTAGAAATAAATTACTCATTAATAAATTAGCATCAGATGGATGGTCATAAGCTATTTTGGCAATAATTTGTTGTTTCCAAACCAAGCACTTGGATGAGGACTTTAAATGGCTACTAGAGATGGTATATGTGGTATTTGGAAACCTACATAAAGTTAATGGACTGAATATTACTTGATGAATGCATCTTTTCAATATTGTTTATTTATATGGTGTTTGAGGGCTTATTTTTGGACAGACTTAACTCCATTGAAATGATGGAGCTAGGTCTTCTCATTTCTAATGTTGCTTTTAAAATTTGTTGCTGTAACAATAACTCTTAACAAGTGCATCTGTTTTTATTCTTAGATTTTGTTAATTTTTTAAGCGTATTATTGCCATGCGGTAGTTATAGAAAAAAAGTTGGTTTCTTGCTGAAATTGAAAATTTTAATTTTCTTTTTTAAATCATATGCTCAAATTTAATGATATTGCTTTATTTTTAATGCTAGAAATTGTTCATAAATTTGATCTATTCTCCCCTTCTTACATTCTTGACTATATTCTAGGTTCATCATGACATGACGGCTCCTGCATCCCATTATTTCATATACACCGGCCATAATTCATACTTAACTGGGAACCAGCTTAGCAGCGATTGCAGTGATGTGCCGATCATAAAAGCTTTAGAAAGAGGTGTGAGAGTGATTGAACTGGACTTGTGGCCAAACTCTACGAAAGATAATATAAATATCCTTCATGGAAGGTATTGCTTTGTAATATTATACTTGACGATTGCCTTCTTAGCTGTAGCTTTTATTGTAAAATTTTCTTCATCGAGTATGTTAATGTTTTAAACTAAAATATAGAACAATCTATTTATATTTTTAGTTTGGTTTCAATTGATAGAAAATTGAAAATGCTTTGGTTGATGTGTCTTTTTGTTATTTTTATGGGATTAAATTCAATTCGATGAAGTTTTAAAATTATACAATAAGGTATTGAGGTTTTTTTTTTAAAATTTAATTTTTTCAAGCTAAGGTGTAAGACTCAAAATAAATTCATTAAATACATCATACATTTAAAAATCATAATATAAATCATAAAAAAATATATTGAAGCACTCGTTACTAAGTAAGAAACTTAATATAAACAAGAGAAAATATTGGATTATTTATGGCCCTTAATAAAACATAAACTGTTGAAGGCCAAATTATGGTGTTTGTTTTAGTTACTTTGTGCAAAAAATCAAATCAGTGGAGTGAGGATCGATCTCGATTGTCTTTATCTTTCTTCGGCATCGGGCACGCAAGCAATCAAATAACGAAGCATGCATGACCAAATTTTTTCTTGGAAAACCCTTGGAAGGGAAAAACCACAAGATATGCCCTATTTGAATAAGATTCACTGTTTGTGGAAAAATTGGTACAAGGGTGGTCGTCATCTAAGTCATGGAAGGGACTCTAGTACAAGATGCCTTATAGGTAAATAGAAAAGGGCTAGTGATGGGCACCAAAGTAGGTCTTTATAGTATAACTGGAGATGACCACAACAGTATTTTGTTTGATGCTACTGCAGTGTGAGTCTCACTAGAGAGGTTTATGATGCAGTGACAACCGTGATACAGGCTTAACCATAGAAGAATGACATGGTTATGAAGATATTTATGTTGCAAGTATGGTTGAGACGTGTCTAGAAGCACTAGTGGCTACGATGCAAGTAGATTTGCAACAAAAATCTTAATAGAGATGGTTTCAACGCAAGTAAGGTTGTTATATGTATTTGCAAGTGATAATGATTACATCTTAAAAGAGGTTGCATCAGATTATGAAGAAGATGCCTATTTAGCAAGATTCAGACAAATATTTTGAAGAAGATGGAAAGTTGTGATGTGGGTTTGTATGTAACATTGATTATGAAATAAGCGAGGTTTGAACGTAGAGTGTGAAGAAGGTGGTTGCGGTGCAAGCAAGGTTGTAACACATATCTAGAGGGGGTATATGTGATGTTGTAGCACATGAAAGGAATGAACGATTGCAATGCAAACATTATTGCACTGTGTTTTTTGGATTTAACACAAATGAAATTAAGTTTCACATTTGGAAGAACATAGATGGTGATGTAATTATGGTTACGAATTGTGTCATGATTCGGTGAGGACTACGACATATGGTAGATTGTAGCATAGTTTCGAAAGAGATAGTCATGTTTGTGGCATATGTTTGGAAGTAGTGTAAGTAAGATTGTGCGTGTAGATGCTCGAGGAGATGGTAACAATCCATAAAAGTTACTTGAAGATTTAGAAATCTTCAGTGCTATTGAATTCTCTAAAGATCTTGATTGTTGTGCTCTAGAAATTTAAGCTTTTCAAGATGCTTCCCATGTTTTGAATGCCAATATCGAGTTGAATTAATGCATATTTATAGATTTTTTTAAAATGTGCCAAAATATTCTATTTAGATTTTGGCACAATATGGCGATGACAGCAAATTTTCTATGATCAAACGATTATCGAATGATGTTATCCTTGGGTTGGTTTGACTCATCCATTTTCTGACTTGCAACGATTATTATCAGTGATGTTTTTGATTGTCAACATGAACGTAGCATCTTGTTGATCTTTATGCTTTGCGTCTAACAATGTTGACTTTGAAATTATAATGATCGGATGAAAAAATAAATTATGAGACGATTCATTGCTTAAATTTTGGGATGCAAAAGATTGAATATAATATGCCATTATATTTTATCAAACTGTGTTTTTTAGAAAAAAAAAAATCACAAATGGTTATTGAAATGGTGGAAGGTTGAAATGGCCTTGATATGTTAAAATATTTCCGATAAAATTTTATCTTAATATGCGTGTTGATGCGATCAAATAATATCAAGGTGTTGCTTATGACGACGAGAGATTGGGGAGGAGTAAATTCAAGGGTTCGTGGCAATTAGGGGCTCCAATTGTAGCCTAAGAGAATTCATCTAGCCACACGTGTTGCGTGTGAAGCAGATAGGTCAAGGTCAATTCAGTTGTTTCAGTCAATTCAGTGGTGCATTATTTTTGGGCTTTATCATTTTTAGTGTCAATGGATCCTTTTTGTGGTGAGATGGACCTTTTGGTTTTTATTTTGCATCATTTCGATAATGTTTGATTTTTGAATCAAAATTTCAAGTTAAATTGAACATCAATTTTATCCGTTTAATTTGTGCATTGCTGCAAAATTCATGCTTAACCATATTTGATTTTTGCAATCCCAGTTGTGTTATTGACTAAGTGGAAACTATAATGATAATTTAGGGAGGAAATGAGAGTGTAGCGTTTCTATTTTGCCTCATTATGGAGCATGCAGAAGTTCTCCTGTAAGAAAACCTTCTTCAGATAGATTAGTAAGAATGTTTGGAGGGAGGCATGCCACTAGCCGCTTTTTATTGGGTTGGCAAAATTTTAAGTAATTGAATGATATTAATGTTAATAATAATAATAATAATAATAATAAAATGAATAAAATAGATAAAATTACCGTGTTTAGAGAAAAGATACAAACAACTAATAAGTTAATACGAGCACACCATAAAGTTTTTAAGGTAAAAAATAATGTCGACGTGAATGTGGAAGTTTTGTGTTTTTATTTTAATTAATTAACCGGTCTATCAAGGTGTCGGCCGTTTGAATTTTCTGTTTTGAAAAAAAGATAATTTTTGTAAACATGAAGATAGTTTTAAATATAAATATGTGATTTTGATTTTTGAAAGTAATATTTTTTATTTTTAAAATTAATATTTTTAATTTTTGAAAAAAGATAAGACCAAACGAGTCTCACATATTGAATAGTTTGGATGACTGAGCGCAATACTACAAGTAACATACTTATCTTGAAGAATAAGCACATCACTTGTAGTAGACTCAATTACCTAAATTAAATAATTTGTGACATCTGTTTGATCTGCGAAATATTTTTATATGAGGCTAACAAGTTCCCCTACCTAGTATAAATATTAGATAGGGTTTATTTTACCTAGGTTTCAAGTTTCCTATATAGGCAAACCTCTGTAGTTAATTACATCTCAAATGACCAGGATCACTTAAGAAAACTCTCGATTAAGATCAGTGGTTTTGCCTTTGAGATTTCAAAGTTTAGGTTTCCACGATTGGATATGGGAAAATCAAATTGGAGTGGCTCAAGCAGGAACAATTATTTTAAGAAATCCAAATAAATGAAGAGTAGAAGATATCTCAGATCCGAGGAAAACTTCGGTGACCTCCCAACTATCATATTGTTTGGTTTTATATCTTTGAAATGATGTTGTTTAATGTTTAATCCTGCAATTTATTTAGAATTTATGACTTATGTTCGCACGATATATGATCGTGCAAATAGCCTAAAAAGATAGGAGGATTTATATTGTCCCGTACAATAACCTCAGAATCTTAAAGTGTTAGGACATATAATTGCACAACAGGGTTATGCAAAAGCCTAAAAGTGATATGTGAGAGTTTACCCTGCGCTAGACAAACCACTTCAAAATCTTATTGATTGTTATTTAAACTAAGGAAAGTGATTGGTGATGTGAATTTGTTTTGATGTTGCTCTTCTGAGTGTCATTGTCGTGCTGCCCACGGTGTTTGCTCCAAACTCTTCGTCGTAGCACATTCGGGTTTGATATTAATTTTAAGGGTACATGTAATCATTGAGTTTTCCTACACTAAGGTATAATGTGTAATAAAACAATAAAGCATGCAGTACAAAATAAAAGAACAATAGAATGTACAGTAAAGAAGTAGAACATTACAATATGCTGTGAAGTAAAATGCTGTAATCTAAATCAAACTTGTATATCTGGGAGACCTGCTGCTCCTTTAGGCAAGCTAGTATACACTGTATAAACAAAAGAAATATTGCCTGAAAAACTCGAGAAAATCGACAAATGACTCACGACAGAAAACTCGGGAAAAAATGACAAATGACTCAACACGAAAAACTTTGGAAAAATCGACAAATTATAATTCCAAGAAAATTATCAAAATCTCGGAAAGATCCTAGAAAAAAGTACCTCGAGTGCTTTGTCCAAAAATTCCAATAAAACATATGAAAGATTCGAAAAGAGGGGACCACAAACACTCGGGTCGGAGCTGAGCTCAAATATAAATATTTGTACTCATGAGACGTCGAAGGCTACTATCGGTCACCCGGATGTATAAAATCTGTCACTCAACTAGAAATGTGTCATATTAAACTTAATTTAGGAGGGTACTCCTTAGCCCGATATCAGTAATCAACAAGTGGACAACTAAGTTGTAACATATTTAAAATTTATATTTTAGCATGCACATGAATTTCAGGCATACAAAAAGGAAGTTGTATCAATTTTGTAGTGAAAATATTTTTATAGATATTGCATATGTTTTTATCATCTCTGTTCTTATCAATTTTGAAAAAGTATAGTTGTCCATGAGTCGATTACATCGTCGGGCGAGGACCGCCAACAACTTAAGAAGGTATGGGTCCCCCGCTAGTCTTGTGTCGGTGAATGATACTGTCATCCTACAGTTTATCGGATCCCAGAATTTTGTCTTGATATCATAGGATGGAATATCATTTTGCCCTACCCTCGGCGTGCCTTTGTTATCATCGCCCTAAGCCCAAAAACAAAATCGACCTACTTGCGACTTTGTTTGATGGTTTCATATATAACAAAATGCTATATATGAGCACTTATCTGTCAGACATAAACACAGAAAACTGAACCAAGAAGAAAGAAAAAAAAAAGAATAAAAATGGGGACGAGAGAGAGGAGGACCTGATCCACCCAAAAGATCGAAAGGATGAAGGGTGAAACAAACCTCAAAATTGTGACGAAAAGATCTGAAAAAGAGAACCTAAGATCCTTGAATAAATCCTCAACTTTTATAAATGGATCAACCCAAGATGGGTATCCTTTCCAAATCTTGTTTCGAACAAGCCGAAATGAGCTCAAAACCAATGTGACAACTATGCCCCGGCTCTACTACCTATATGTACTCACACA
This sequence comes from Phalaenopsis hybrid cultivar, assembly GCA_002079205.1. Lineage (NCBI taxonomy): Eukaryota > Viridiplantae > Streptophyta > Magnoliopsida > Asparagales > Orchidaceae > Phalaenopsis > Phalaenopsis hybrid cultivar. The sequence goes on along the minus strand of JXCR01128793.1, from coordinate 49,051 downwards.
CCCAAGCCTGAACCCAAGTGTGGCATTTATGTTATCCAAGTTTTAATGTCGAATCTCCAAACTCTTTTCCAACTGACAATTTTATGAGTTTTTTAATCATTTCACGAATCCAATTTATATAAACTTTATGATTTCCCGAAATGAAGCTATCAGAGGCTTTCGTATTTAACAAAGTAAAGGAGAATAATCTATAGAGAGCAACTTTCTAAATCTCCAAAAACCATGCCAGTATCAAATCCATTCAATTCCACCCCATATTAAAAGCTTTTGACAATTGTATAAATGTAACACCAATTTAGAAAATATAGAAGTGCTCGTGGCCAGGGCAAAATGAACCTGAATAATCCTCAACAGGCTCACGAGTAGAGACATGAAAGAAGATAGGGGCTCACGGGTAAGGCCAAGAAAAGGGACAACCGAACCTCATAACAAGCCCACAGGTAGAAGCTAGAAAATGCACAACCAAACTCCAATATAAGCCCAAGATTTAGGACAGGAAATAGGACAAAAGCTCACGGGTAGGGGCAGCAAGGAGAAAACCAAGCCCGAACTAATCACGGCATGAACCAATGAACCACCACAGTAAGGATCACAGCCAAGGGCAGTGAGGAGAAAGCCAAGCCCCAAACCAACCATATTCAACATAAAAGAGCTACAGGTGAAGACTCACGGCCAGGGGCAGCAGAGAACAACCAAATAGGACAAAAGGGAAACCAACTAGGATGCTCACGGGCAAGGGCATCAGACCAAAACCAGTAAACAAACTTCACAACAAAGGGGAAAGTCAGGAACAACTAAGCAAAATAAAATAAAACCACGTGAATATCCTCAGGTAAGGGCAGTAGCTCACACAACCAACCAGCAGGTGTTCTCGGGTAAGAGTAGTGAAGGAGAAGCCATCACATATTTAAGCTCACGGGTAGGGCCAAGAAAGGGCACAACCAAACCACAAAATAAGCCTACGGGTAGAGATCAGAAAAAGCGTAACCAAGCTCCAATGTTAAGCCCACAGTTTAGGACAAGAAAGAGAACAACTCAACCCCAAGACAAGCTCACGGTCAGGGAGAGCAAAGGCAGCAACCAACACCACCACCCTCCAATTTGCCATATGAAGAAATCACAAATTAAGGCTCACGATTATGGGACAATAAAAGAAAGCCACCACAGATATTTCCATTGTACTTAATTGATATACATAAGAGAGTAAATTGACAGACTCCCATAAACTATCTAGATTGAAGCCATTTTATATCAAACGAGACATAATAACGAATTGATCAGCTTACATCAAACATTCCAACTTAGGAGCACACATTAAAATCATAATTTTTTGGATGACAAACTTGATTATCAATAACAATCTCGAGAGGAACTTTAGATGAAGAACTTCCAACCAAATTGAGCCCAATAAAGGGCAAGACAGGGAACCGTGACAGTAAACCTGAGCCCAACATGAAAGGCAAGACAAGGAATCACAAAAGGCACACCCGAGCCCAACAAGGTGGGACAAGAAAAAAAAAAGAATAAAACACAATTTCATTTCAACTAAACCCAGTAAAAGAGAACCAACAAATAAGCTTTTGAGCCAAACCAATTCCTTGTCTAAAATCCAATTAAACCTAATATAAAGGCTAAAGAAAATAATATAGTTTAAGCCAAAACCACAACCCACCAAATGGGTAAAACAGGACAGAATTTCCAGCTAATGTTTAATCCGAAAGGAAACCAAAACTGAGCCTACTAAATGGGTCAAAACATGATATAATTTCCAAGTAACATTTAATCTAAAAGGAAGCCAAAACTGAGCCCACCAAATGAGTCAAAACAAAATATAATTTCCAGCTAAACCGAGCCTAGCTTCAGACCAAACCAAACCCAGCAAAAGAGATCAAAAACAGAGAAAACATCCCAAGTAAACTGAGCCCACATAATGGGGAAAACAAAAAGATAACACTTCCAACCATCAAAGTCAAATCTCATGAAGCTTTGTGCCTCAAAATATTATGCCTGATAACAGTAACAGATAACAGGGAACGAATAAGCATAAACAAATCCATAATGCCAACATATTATCCAATATTGAAACTAATTCCAGCATTTACTTAAACATGAATAATAATAAAAAGCATCAATATTTCATTTCCAACATGAATTCTAGATGAGCAAATATCATTTCAGAGCTCATAACTATGCCTTCTCCAAGTATTTAGAGCAGAAAAAGAGAAGACAACCATATTATACTTCATTTTTACTGATTCTATCAAAGTATCCATGAATAGATCTTAAAACAGGCTTAAATCTTATTTTTACATGCTTTAGAAGAGAAAAGAAATACTTTTAGGTGCCATCCGAAATGGTGCAAATTAGAGGAAAGAAAAGAAATATCTCGTAATGCAGACTCAAAGCAAAACTGTAAGATAGATTCAAGAAAACACCTCCTACAGAAACCCTCCTAAAGGCTTCGAGAACAACAACCAACGAACTCTTCAAACTCCCAGCACATAAGAACCTAGCCGAGAAGGAATTCCAGCAAAGCCTTCTCCTAAAAGCCTTAAACAACAACTAGCAAAAACCTCAGCCTTCCTTTTTTTCTCTCAAAATTTTCAACAACCCAAAACAGCACTCTAAGAAACCCTTTTGATAGGCAGAGATGAGAGGGGGACAGCCACCTACCAGCCCTAAGGTGGTAGAATCAAACAACGGGAAGGAATCGTCACCATAAAGGAGGAAAAAGTAAAGTCTCGAGAAGAAGAAGAGTCGGCCACCCGAGCTCCCACGATTGAAGAGTTAAGTGGTCAAGCGGCCACACGAGGAAGTAGAAAGTCGAGAGAGAAGAAGATTGTTGCGTGGATAAGCCACGGGATCTAGGTCACAAGGGACGAGCCGAGTGGCTGATTGAGCTGCGGGATGGGTCTAACAAAGGGTTAAGTGTGCGGGAAAAAGGTAAATAGGGTTTAGGGTTATAATTATTATTATAAATAATAATATAAATATAAAAGTATTTAATATTTCAAAAAAAAAATTTGATTTGTACATTTTTATTCGTGCGTTATAACATAACAAAAATGAATGTCATTTTTAGGTAATTCTGATGTTCCGAACGCGTTGGCGTGGTTCGTTTTGTTGTCGGATGTTGTTTTGACGAATTCATCGATTTGCGTGCAATTTACTCGTCGGAAATTATAGCAATATGAGTATCTTTCCTATCTAAAATTGATGTCCCAGACGTGTTGACGCGGTTCATTTTGTCATCAGAGGTCATCCAGAGAAGTTCACATTTTCACACTTCCTTTAAGCTCAATTTTAATTCGATTTTGTGCAACTTGGTGAATTTTGTGCATTTTGTGTGTGTGTGTGTGATGATAAAGTCCTGAATAGGTTTTCCTAGTGCTTGAGATCCTATTGGGACTTCTCCTTAAGTCTCCACATGATAGCCCTTAACCACTCGACCATACGACGATGATTTTGAGATCATCAATGCGAGACATCGCAAGAGAAATTTCTAAGGGGATGAATTCCAATACTAGTTTTCTAAGATAGTCAATATGAAAGTCTAATGGCTAGATTCTAGGCTTATAAGGAAAAGAGTAATGATCTCAAAATGAGGTCAACATAAGGGTAAGTTGTTGCATTAAGCTTTTTTTTGTGATGATTGGACGGCAAAATGGTAAATTGAGGTGGGTAAACTACTAAAAGCTAGCATCTCCTTAAGGAAAACACATTTTTTAGGGTGGGATAATAATGTGTTGTCTGCCTTTGTGAGGTGTATGTAAGTTTACGATGTCCCATTAATTAGTGGTGGCTCGTAATTTTGTTAAAACAACTGCAACAACCATAAACTTGATTATTGTTACCGGAAAGGACTTTTTGAAGACTGGTTAGCTAGTTAAGAAGGCCTTTGTCGAGTTATATAACAAGTTAAAATATAATTTATATACTTAGTAGAGTTTTGATTTGGTCATAATATTTTTAAAATACTTTATAATTATTGTTTTTACATAATTAAATAATCGTTGAATTGCTAATAATTTTATTATCTTATAATAATTGCTTTTCATCATTCTTTAGGCATTTAAGGTGAACCTTGTATTCAAATAAACAAGGAAGCTCTTAAGCACAATCACTCAGCTATTCTTCTTGAAATCTTCATTATAGACTTGAAGCATCTTGACTTTTCATTTTGAGTTCATCTTCAAGTTACAAACGACCCACACAAGCATGTTCAATAGAGTCATCAACAAGTGAACAACATGGTATAGCCAGTGCCTGCATCACTTGAAGAGTACTTATTATATGACACCTCAAGAAACATTTTATTGTCAAATCACTAATGATTAAAATCTGAGACATGCTGTAATGTAAGATTCCTGAGAACAACAAGCACAGCCCTTTACCTTCATAGATTTTTGCCAACTAAAGTTTATAATTATGAGATCAACCTGTCATAATTCACTTTTCTTAAGGATTAACTTTTTCAGCCATTATTTTGACTTTGGCACGAAGTATTCATTGTCATGTTTTTGTTCAACAAACAATTTGAGTTTAAGGTGATATCATATTATTGTCTTCTTTCCACTGTTTCGTTTTAGACATTTACTGTTTGGCAGATTTACATACACACCACTCAATTCTTGTGTATTTATTTATCTAACACCTAAAATTTCTTTTTTTGATACCACCTTGACCATGCATGAAAAGGCGAATTTTACATTTTAAAAGTTAAAATAGTGGTAGTTTTGATGTGATATGAAACTTTTAGGTCAATGTATAGAATTGCACAATTGGGTATTGAGGCTTTTTTGTTCATGAGGTGAGACATAAGCCTTAAGGTGTTTTGAGGAGTATGACTCAGATTTCAAAAATTGCATAAATTAATAAATATTGTATAAACTATAAAGTGTGAAGTGAGAAATAATGTATCTGTATTTTAATTTATTAACATGTTAAAAGGCAATATAACAACATTCTAAGTAAAAAAGTAATTAATTGCATAAAATTAAAAGTAACACATTAATGTCCTAACATCAAATTATGGAATAAGATGGTTATAAAATCATTAAAATATTAAAGTAATCCAAGTCATTAAAATTAAATACTAAAATATCAAAATATAATAATCAAAATAAGTTCAACATTAAACTTTCCTTTCCGCTCAATATTATCCTCCACTTAAATAAGACTATAAATAGCCATTAACATTTGAATTTTAATTTTAAAGTCTCTGTTTCTCTAGTCACCCAATTAATTTTCATTAGAATCATAAGCATAATAAATTATTTATTTTTTGCCTTTTTCTTCATCGTATCAATATTCTCTCATTCATTATTATCTTTAATCCCAATTATTTCCTATTTTTTAATGAATAATCATCAATAAAAATATTAATTAAAATAATAATTTTGTTGAAAATTAAAATTATAACCGCATAATTTTTTTTGGATACATTTCCCTTGTATTTCTTGTTATTTATGTGTGATGCATGAATGGTAATAGTTGAAATATATTAATTTTTTACTTTTGTTTAAAAAAATTGCAATTGAGTCATTTTTTGAGGCGAGGCGTGCCCCAGCCTGGTTGAGGTGTACCCCTCACCTCAGAACATTGAGGCTATGCCTCATGATATTTTTTTGTAAAAAGTGCTGAGGCAAACCCCTAGATAGGCCTCATATTGCGTAATTTTTAAATAAGGGTTTGGGTGGTTTAAATGTAAAAAAACAATGTTTAGTTAGAAATGTAAATACATAAGAAATAGGTGTTATGTATGTAAATGCCCCTTTATTCTTTTCCATGTCATTTTTTTGGTAATCATATTCTGTTGTGCTTTTTGAAGGACGCTTACTACCCCAGTGGATATGCTTAAATGTTTGAAGTCCATTAAAGAATATGCCTTTGTTGCATCACCATACCCAGTTGTCATAACCTTAGAGGACCACCTTACTCCTGATCTCCAGGCTAAAGTTGCAGAGGTAAATTTAATTTCTGCATGAAGTTTGATGAGCAGTTCTCTACCCAATTTTCTTCCTGTTAAGTTATTCTTTTGGAAAATTTACATACATACAACTCAATTCTTATGTGTTTACATCTAACACCTAAACTTCAATTTTTATACATTTTCCACCTTACCTATGTATGTAATGGTGATTTTCACTTTTTTAAAGTTAATGTGTTATGAAAGATTGGGTGTTATAAATGTAAAATATAAAGTTTAGGTGTTAGATCTGTAAATAATAAGAATTGGGCGCTATGTATGTATATGCCTCTATTATTTTTTTAATTTTGTTTTATCTAGATGGTCATTGAAACATTTGGAGACATGCTGTATTACCCAAACTCAGAAACTGTTGTAGAATTTCCTTCACCTGAAGCTCTAAAGAACAGGATTATTCTCTCAACCAAACCTCCTAAAGAGTATCTTGAAAGTAAGAGCTCCAAGGAGGAGCATGAATCTCAAAATGGAAAGGCATCTCTCGAGGAAGAAGAATGGGGAAAGGAAGTCCCAGATCTGAACACAGAAATTGAATCTTATGAGGTGTAATTTCACATTGGAGAATTTTTGTGAGTTATGGAGTAAAGTGTCCAAATAGTTCTCTGAATATTTACGTGAGGCTATTTTAGTCTCAAGAGTATGTGAAAGTGTTAAATTTGTTCCTATTTTTTTTAATATGTACCGAAATAGTCCTAGGGAGGACTATTTTAGCCTATTTTAGCCCATATTAAAAGAGTATGGGGAAGAGTTTGACACTTTATAGACTCTAAGACTAAAATGATCCATTGAGAAGAGATAAGGGACTATTTTGACATTTTTCTCGTGAGTTATGTGATCTCAAGATCCTATCATCCTACTAATAAAAAGGCCTTTTATTTATAGCGTGGAGATCACAATAGCGATGAAGATGAAGATGATGAAGAAGACGATGATGAAGATGAGCTAAAGAAGAACCAACCTCGAGCGCTAGAGTATAAACACCTTATAACTATTAAGGCTGGGAAGCCTAAGGGTTCCTTAAAGGATGCGCTAAGAGTGGATCCTGATAAAGTAAGGCGTGTAAGTTTGAGTGAACAACAACTTGTAAAGGCTGCAGCTTCTCTTGGGACTGATTTAGTCAGGTAAATGGAATTTCTGTGATTCATTGCTAAAGTAACCTTTCCTATCATGCTGAAATATTATTTGGGAACTTACATACATTCCACCCAATTCATTATAATCACACATTTAACACCAAAACTTACTTCTTACATTTATATCACCCAAATATTTCATACCACATTAAAAAAAACACAATTTTATGCGGTTTGATGCAGACCAATGTTTTTATGCAAATTGGAATTAGATCTGCAACCAGTTGATGGTTGAACCGATTGGTCCGGCCTGGTTCAGTTTTCAAAACATTGAAAATTTCAGTTGAAAGTAGATCCAAACCCTTAACCTAAATGACACATGAACCTTTACAATGTTTTCTCTAGATAAAAGACTTGTTGGGTGCAAATGAGTGTTCAATGTCAATTACAAAATAAATGAGAGCATTAAGAGGTTCAAGGCTAGGTTGGTAGCTAAAGATTTCACTTAGTCTTATGGGATAAACTATTAAAAGACATTTGCTTTAGTGGCCAAGTTAAATAATATAAGAATTCTTCTTTCTTTGATAGTGAATAAAAAGTGAGAACTATGCACCTTGATATCAAGAATGAATTTTTTAAAGGAGTCTGAGGAAAAGTTTATATAAAAATCCCATTAAGATTGGAAAATGACTCAAATAAACATCTAATTTGTAAAATAGAAAGTTATATTATGACCTCAAACAATCTCCAAGGGCTTGGGTTGACAATTTTGCAAAGATTATGAAATCTAATGGATACATCCAATATCAAGCGGATCATACATTGTTCATAAAACATACACGGGGAGGTAAGAAGGCTATACCCATTGTTCATGTAGATGATATGATGACATGTAATGATTAAAAGGATATTAGGAAGATGGAGGCCTTGCCTCTAAGTTTGAAATAAAGGATCTAGGAGTGATGATATACTTTTTGGGCATATGAAAGTGGCCAAGTCCAAGATGGGTATTGTGATATACCAAAGAAAGTACATCTTAGATCTACTAAAAGAGATAAAAATGCTAGGGTGCAAACCTGCTAAGATTTCTATGAATTTTAATAAAATGTTGCATTTAGGAGGAAAAAAACACCAGTGGAAAAGGGTAGATACTGGAGGCTTGTTGGGGGGAGGGGGGTTGAACTTATCTTTTTATCACGCAATCAACTTTATTGCTTATACCGTCGGCATTGTGAGTCAACACACGAATAATCCAAATGAATAACATTTGAATATGATTTATGGAATATTGTGGTAACTTAAAAACTTATGATATTAAGAAATCTAACAACTGAAAGGTAGTAGTTTACTTTGATATTATTTGGGCAGGAGAACTCACAAACAAAAGGTTCAAATATGGGTATTGTTCCTCTGTCTTGGGAAATCTTGTCATTTGAAGGAGCAAGAAGCAAGTTGTGGTCTCTAGAAGTAGTGCAAAATTTGAGTACTATGCAATAAATTTGAGAAATTGTGAAGAAATGTGGATCCAAAGGTTACTTAATGATTTGAGTTATTCTACTGTCAATCCCATAAAAATGTTCCGTGATAACCAAACTGTCTTTAGTATTGCAAAGAATCTTGCGCATCATAACATGATCGAGCACATTGAGATTGATAAACATTTTATTTCCGAGAAGATTAATGGAAGCATTATTCGCTTAATCTACATTCTAACTCATCTTTAAATTGCTGACATCTTCACTAAATTTTTACCTCAAGGCAGCTTCACTGATTTTAATACCAAGCTGTGTCTTTACAACAGCTATGACTCAACTTGTGGGGGAGTGTGGAATTTGTGTTTCCTATTTTAGATTTATTCTCTTTTATTTCTTTCTCATTATGTTCTATTTATTTTCGTTTTTTGGTTATTGTGTATTTAATATCAAACCGGGTCTTTACAACTTCTATGACCCAACTTGAGGGGGAGTGGAATTATGAGTTTTTTTATTTTAGATTTATTCTCTTTTATTTTTCTCTAACTATGTTCTATTTCTTTTCTTTTCTTGGTTATTGTATATTTGGTAAGTTATAATTGCAGGAATTAAGTTTTCCCTAGCCTTACTTATATAAGGAGAAGAGATGTAATTCAATGATTACGAAACAAGATTACAATTTTTTCCACTTTCTTCAAAATGTACATAAAAATTAAAGTCTGGGTGTTAGAAATGTAAATGCATAGGAATGGAATGGTATGTATGTAAGTTTTCCAATATATTTGAAGGGAGGCTGCTTAAACTTCCCTGTTTTTTAAAAATCTAATATGTTATGTTCATTCATTGTCTTATATCTCAACATGTTTTCTACAGAGAAGAGTGCGACGGAAATAAGAATTTTAAGACAAATATATATGCCAAGAACATGTAAAAATGCTTGATATTTATGATGTTTATTTTCTAGGTTCACTCAAAAGAATATACTTAGAATTTATCCAAAGGGCACACGTGTTAGGTCTTCTAATTACAATCCAATGACTGGTTGGGTACATGGTGCTCAGATGGTTGCCTTCAACATGCAGGTCAGCTACCGTGATTGCTTTGCAGGTTAAATAACCTGCCTTCAAAGTTATAAAAAGTTTTGAATTTTATGTTTTACTAGCATATTTCCTCATTTTCAATGTTATCAAATACTCTCAAAAGAGTAATTGATGTTTTTGATGTTTTTATAGTTGTTTGTAATTTCGAAGTTAGTGGATCCAATTTAATATGATGATGCCAACTGAAGATTTTGCTATATACAGAGTTTGCATTTTCGATCTGAAGTTTGCAAAATCTTTATTTACATCAAACTTTCTTTCAGAAAACTGAAAACTGAATATTGAACCTCGAGGAATCTTATCTATCATTCTGCAAATTTGTGTACTTCATGAGTGCCAACAATAAGCCTTTCAAAACATTATTTTTTAGTTGCATAGGAAGATTCATATCAGCTATTTGGTTATATTTTGAAGGGTTTCTTTCTGAAGCGCCAAATACTCCAACTTTGTTTGCTCAATTATTAGCTGTTATACATATAAAATGTAAATTTTATTAGCATTTCACTTAAAATCATTTCATTTTAACTAAACTCTATTCTATAAACTTACCTCATGTGGCTGAACTAATCAAACATGCCACATGCATCCATTCCGTTCAAAATAAATATAAAGACTTCTGATTTCTTCTTGCTGCTGCCACTGCTTGAAAGGGAGTAGGGAAGATGGGGTTTGAATTAAATTTAATGGAAAATTTCTGGAATTCTTAACTTATGTTAGCCTAAGAAATTATTGATAGACAAGTTTAAGTATAAAAAAATGATAATTTTATGGTGAATGTGAGAGCAGGGAATGATAGTGTGCAAATCTAAACGTGTATACTTATCCGAAATCCCAATCATGTGAATTGAGATGATTATATCAACATTGAAATTTGATGTCGTCTTATTTTTTATTTTTAAGTTATTTTTGACATAGTATGCCTTTGATATTCGTGTCAATTAGAACAAGATATAATTTCTAGGTGTGTTTACATATATATCACATAATTCTTATGTATTTACATATCTCACACCTAGACTTTCGCATTTACATGCATAACACTCAAATCTTTTGTTACACATAAAAAATAGCATTATTATCACTTTTGAAAATGAAATAGAACTTTTCATGTCTAGGTTTAAAGCACCAAAGTGCTATGTATGTAAATATCGAAGTTTAGATGTGAGGTAAATGCATAAGATTTTTGTGCTAACTATGTAAATTTCCCAAATTTCTAATGTTTTGATTATCTTGATAATTGTGTCGTTTCCTTGTCATCTTGATTTTCCTACTATAGTTGTGTTCGTCTCTAGTATGCTTTCCTTTTATGTTCATTGCAGCATATTAAAACTTTTTCTTAGGTGCTGGCCGAATCACGAATTGGATTTTAAGGTCAGATGGTCTTTTAAATATATTCTTTATGACCCGTACTCTTGCAAATATTAATGTTAACTTAATGCCATTATAGATGTTCTCAAAACTTGTGTATGTGCCATTAGATGTGAATTCCTTGAGTGCGCTGTAGATGTTTTGATAGTTTGTGGGATATTTATCCTTACACCTACATGAGGCATGTGTCTTCATTTGCTGATTTCTATCTTTGTTCTCTACATTTATTTACTTTGTTATTGGTTTTTGGATGCATTATTGATTTTTTTTTAACAATGCTAATTTTGTTTTCACTTTTAAATTTTGACCATTACATTTTTTTCTATTCCCAGATTTCATGTTTAAAATCAAAATTTAGTAATCCTTAGATTATTAATTGGTTTTGGTTCTAAGATTTCATGTTTTAGCTAACATTTGGTCGGGCATATATCAATTTTTGATGTTTTTTATTGTTTAGTACATTAGATTGAAAAATAGCATGAAAAATAGTACATTCTTAGACACATCAATGTCCTAGTGATACACTTAAAATATATAGTGCATTATCATTATAAAATATAGCATGAAAAATAGTACATTCTTAGACACATAAATGTCCTAGTGATACACTTAAAATATATTGTTTAAGTGCATTAGGGTTTAGCGTTATATTTAGGGTTGTAATGATCAAATTTAGAAGTTGAAGTTTGAGGGTTTAGGGTTTAGAAGTTGACATGAGGTATGATGTTGAGGAGTTTTTATTGTGTATTAATAATTTGGAAAATTTCATAGCAACCATTTTGTTTAAGTTTTGCTAGTGAAGCAAAAGCAGCATGACGTTTGGAACATAACGTTAAAGATCAATATTTATCATTTTGTGAATATAGGGACCAATTACATTTTTAATTAAAGCGTAGTAAACAAATTAGTTCTAATGTGATTGAATAATGAATATTATTTAAGGTTTGTACATTGTGGGCTCTAAAACTTTGAAGCCTGGAACTCTCGTTGGTTGTGAGAGCTTTGTGTTTGATCTAGATTAAATTTTCAAAAGACAGATTGGATTGTAGATAATACACTACCTGGAGATTTCACTCTTATTTTATGATGACTTTTTAATATAGGGTTCAAGGTTTCCAATATGAGCAATTTTCTATGGTTAATTACCCCTTATGATGATAGAAATGTACTTTCGATTAAGGTTAGTCATTAAGTACTGAATATTCAGTGTATAATAGTAGCAAACACGTTTTATGTTATAAATTTTACGATCTTGAGCTTAAAAGTGGATGATGGAGGAAATGATGACGATTCCGATTAATATCTTATGATTTTGTTATCATGTGTCGTTGTGGTTCCCGATCTACTTAGTTAGGGAGGCGGTCGACCAACCTAATTGAAGTATCTTTGTCAATAATTATGGATTCATCGTCCAACAAACTCTTATAGATCTGACGTGGATGTTTTTTTAAGGGCATAAATTTAAGTGGATGTTAGCTAATAGGATTCTTTGTGCAATCAAATTTACCCTATGATTCACAGTAAAAATGATAGAAAGTCATTGGGAACATACGGGTCGTTATTATGACCTTAATTTAATGGAGTCATTTGGCGACAATCACTCTGCCAGAGGCCTCTGATTGTAGCCGTTATTTTATGGAGCCGTTAGGCCAATCCACGTGGACAGATGACTCGGACCAGGTTTTTACTAGCATAAGATTTCTTTGAGAGTGAATGTACTGATACATTGGACGTGACATTTGTTTTCTATGAGCTGAAGTCAATTAAAATGTTTTGTCATCATTTACAAACTGTTACAGAGAGTAAATGAAGTTTGCTTTAATATTTTAACTAGGTTGATTTTAGCTTCAATGTTTTAATTTGTTATTTTGAAAACTTGATTTAAAAAGGCTTGATTTAAAAATTGATTCCTTCGATTGAGATTTTCAGTCAACACTGCCACCATCTGGGAGTAATTGATTGAATTGAATCTTGTCGACTTTGTCTATGTAGGATTGGGTTCAAAATTTATATAATTTGAATTTATTCAAATATTCTTTAGAACCTAATGTTGAAAATAGAACCCTCTGGTCGAAATCTTTTATTAACTCGACTATCATCAGAATTTGGATATTTGGAAACACTTATATTTACAATTCATTTAAATTTTGTCAATTTATGATTTTTAAAATATTAGTCTCATCAGCTTCAATTTTTACGAGGAAAAAGGACCATACTTGGTGATTTAGACTTAAAAAATTTTATTCACTTTATTTGGATAATATTAAAAGTACTAGACTCGTCAATTTTCAGTTCTTAAGAGGATGACCAGATTAGATTAGTAGAATTTACAGTTCTGTCTTATAGACAGTACGACACAATTGAGAGGGAACATAGTTTGATTATTTTGGACTTAATTTTTAAGACATAAGGTTCATAATTTTAAAATAATCATAAATTTTTCAAAAGAAAACATTGCATGATTATTGGGGAAAGAATTGTTTGTGTGAAAGTTTAACCTTAACCCACGCAGATGCTCTAATCGTTCAAGTTTAGATATTTAGCCAAATTGGTTGAGCGCATGTGGTCATTTCAAACATGATTTTAAGCTAGTTCGCATAGCATCTCAAATCTTGTAATTGAAAATTTAACATACAGATCAAAGCACATGCATGCATTTGATTTTATATATTTGACCATTTTAGATACCTCTGCATATCCTAAGGCAATTTACATGATTTTAATATGTGAATTGAATCAAGAACTGTTTAATGACATGTAGGACTTCAAGTTATATAAATTTGCCTTATTTGATGAATACATTGATGAATATAGAGGTTCACTTTAAACTTTCGGATATCTCCTTCTGTTCGCTTACAAATAAATTGTGAATTCGGTGGTGAATGTTTAATTTGAAAAATATCTTTAGAATTTATATATATAAATAAAAATTTCATTCAATATTTTAATATTTGAATTAATTTCATGACTTTAGATTGCATGCAGCATTTTCATTTTATACTTTAATCACCTTTTGCTTGGTTGCATAATTGAGTTGCGTATATGGTGGCGAATGACATGAAGTTAATTGTTTAGAATTTAAAAATGGCATTTATGCACTTGAATTTACCCCCGATTTATATATTTAAATAGATCACATAAATAGAAATTTGCATTAGGATATAGATTTATATTTGAACATTTTCAATATGATCGAAATTGAATTCAAAGTGAAGTCCAATCACATTAATTATATGCTATCAAATTATTCATACGCTCTTATATGCTATGTATACATAATTTTATTCTCTTGAAAGGACTTGAACTATAATCTAAATGATTATTTTGACTTTCAAATCACAATTTATATTTTTCTTTAATTTTAGTTTTATATCATTTTAAAATCCAAATATTTCAACTTATAAGATCATTTGTAGGTCCAAATAGTTTAAGTTTTGAAATCATTTGCAAATCCATTTCATCTTAGATTTCGGCAGCCTCTCGGCATCTCCCGCTCCTAGTGGGGCTTTAGGAAGTGTCTGCTACCGGTCTAGAAGACGATTGTAGTTGGTGTCGTGAGACACTATGACTCGGAAAAGGGTCTTCTAACCCTCCGATCTATAAGATGTGTATAGGCCTTTGGTTAAATTTTATGTCAGTGCCTAAGGGCAATTTTGTCTTTTATTAACTTAAGGGCAATTTAGTCTTTTGTCATTTTTATTCTTGTTGGGTATAAATAGGTTGAATTTGTTTAGGTCTGGAGTTATGCCGGAGATTGTGCCTGGAGTCTTAGTTTAGGGTTTGGGAGAAATTTCTTACCTCTCGAATTGTAGAATTTTGGAGAGATTGTCCACCTCTTGAATTATTGGTGTTTATCATTTATGTATTCAAATTGTTGGTGTTTATCATTTATGTATTCGAATTGTAGGATTCGAGAGATCATCAAATTCTTCACAGAAAGCTTATGCTCCTTGATCTACTACTGAATATGAGTTTATTGCCTTTAAGAAAGCTGGAGTAGATGCGGAGTAACTTCAAATTTAGACAGTTTTTTGGAGCAATTGTGAAAATCAGGGTTTGATGCCTACACAAAGGCGCAACACAACATGTAGCAATTGTTTTCTGTTCAGAATAACATGAATGATTAATGCTGCTTATAATAAATAAATTATGAGAAAAGTAACAAAATGACCCTCCCTGATGCTCTTTGTAGGGCATCATTTTAGTACCATAGTCTAACAAAGCGTAAAATTAGTCCCCAAACTCATTTTAGTCCCAAAGTTTATAAAAAATATCAATTTTGTCCTCATATTTTTAAAGTATGGGCTAAAATAGACTTAGAGAAGGATGGTAATTTAGTCCCCATCTTTTTAAAATATGGACTTAGAGATTCTCAGAGAATTACTAATTTATCCTTGGGGATTAATTTGACATATTTATATACTGCAAGACTAAAATTACGTCATGTAAATATTCAGGGGACTATTTTGGCACTTTGCTCAATAAATTCAATTCATAAAAAAATTATATTTCCTTTAAATTCTTGTAATGTATGTCTTGCTTATTGTATGGATACTTCAAAAAACACCGTGGTTTATGCATTATCTTCTATTGCTACAAACATTACATTTCTCATCTCATTTCCTAGGTCTATCTTTGAAACACAAAGTGATTATTTATGGGTCTTTCAATTATAAAACCATTGGATTTTTAAAAAATAAATGAATAGGTTTTACCCCACATTGTCTTCGAGAGAATTCTGGCAGAAGAGTTTTTTTCCTTTTTTTTTCTTGATTTTTGAACGCATTGATCGTCTACCGCGGACTGATCTCTAAGAAAATCCAAGCTTACCAACTCTTTTCTGAACTCAATGAATTCTTCTCTTCCTGCAAGGCCAATTTTTTATAACTTTAACACTCTTGAACTTCATCTAAACTCTGTGTATACATATCTATATACATATATGTTAGGGAAACTCTGTTGATTTTTCCTCTTTTTAGTAGGGATATGGTAGGTCACTTTGGTTGATGCATGGATTCTATAAAGCCAATGGCGGGTCTGGATATGTGAAAAAACCTGATTTCTTGCTGAAGGAAGGCCCTAATGGTGAAGTTTTTGATCCCAAAGCACTTTTGCCTGTGAAGAAAACGTTAAAGGTGAATCTTTTTTTAAGCATTTACATACATACCACCCAATTCTTCCGCATTTACATATCTAACANGATGATGCCAACTAAAGATTTTGCTATATACAGAGTTTGCATTTTCGATCTGAAGTTTGCAAAATCTTTATTCACGTCAAACTTTCTTTCAGAAAACTGAAAACTGAATATTGAACCTCGAGGAATCTTATCTATCATTCTGCAAATTTGTGTACTTCATGAGTGCCAACAATAAGCCTTTCAAAACATTATTTTTTGGTTACATAGGAAGATTCATATCAGCTATTTGCTTATATTATGAAGGGTTTCTTTCTGAAGCGCCAAATACTCCAACTTAGTTTGCTCAATTATTAGCTGTTATACATATAAAATGTAAATTTTATTAGCATTTCACTTAAAATCATTACATTTTAACCAAACTCTATTCTGTAAATTTACCTCATGCGCCAAATCCTCTTGCATTTCCACTTTTAAATCATTTCATTTTAAGTACACATGCATCCATTCCGTTCAAAATAAATAGAAAGACTTCTGATTTCCTCTTGCTGCTACCACTGCTTGAAANTCAATTATTAGCTGTTATACATATAAAATGTAAATTTTATTAGCATTTCACTTAAAATCATTTCATTTTAACCAAACTCTATTCTGTAAACTTACCTCATGTGGCTTAACTAATCAAAACATGGACACGCCACATGCATCCATTCCGTTCAAAATAAATAGAAAGACTTCTGATTTCCTCTTGCTGCTACCACTGCTTGAAAGGNTATATATATATATATATATATATATATATATATATATATATATATATATATATATATATTAAAAATAAAGCATTTTTGTTATGTTATAATATAGTTGTTTAAAAAAAAATTAAAAAAATTTTTGTGTTTTGAGTGTCTTTAAAAACAAGTATATTTATTTTAAAAATATAAAAAATCATAAAAAAATACACTAAACAATCATGTTTTTTAAATACAAGCAAAAAACATAAAACAAGGGGCATTTACACCCTGTGGAAATATAGGAGCAGTCCCCTTATTAATTGGAAATAATTTGGAAAACTTCTTTATTATTTTCTTTTCTCTTCGTATTTATGTTTATTTCAGAATTATTTTCTTTCCATATTCTTTTTTAATGTTTAGGCTTGATATATTTGGTAAGATTGCAAATTATGAGGGATCGGCTTCCATATATAGATATATATGTAAACTTNAAATATGGACTTAGAGATTCTCAGAGAATTACTAATTTATCCTTGGGGATTAATTTGACATATTTATATACTACAAGACTAAAATTACGCCATGTAAATATTTAGGGGACTATTTTGGCACTTTACTCAATAAATTCAATTCATAAAAATTTTAAATTTCCTTTAAATTCTTGTAATGTATGTCTTGCTTATTGTATGGATACTTCATAAAACACCGGGGTTTATGCATTATCTTCTATTGCTACAAACATTACATTTCTCATCTCATTTCCTAGGTCTATCTTTGAAACACAAAGTGATTATTTATGGTTCTTTCAATTATAAAACCATGGGATTTTTAAAAAATAAATGAATAAGTTTTACCCCACATTGTCCTCGAGAAAATTCCGGCAGAAGAGTTTTTTTCTTTCTTTT
>JXCR01128793.1:9227-29441 GCA_002079205.1 Phalaenopsis hybrid cultivar | reverse complement strand
TATGTATATATATATATATATATTATTTTGTATATGTTTTTTCCTGAAATAAAGCATTTTTGTTATGTTATAATATATTTGTTTTAAAAAAAAAAATCAAAAAAAAAAATTATGTGTTTTGAGTGTCTTGAAAAACAAGTATATTTATTTAAAAAATATAAAAAATCATAAAAAATTACACTAAACAATCATGTTTTTTAAATACAAGCAAAAAACATAAAACAAGGGGCATTTACACCCTGTGGAAATATAGGAGCAGTCCCCTTATTAATTGGAAATAATTTGGAAAACTTCTTTATTATTTTCTTTTCTCTTCGTATTTATGTTTATTTCAGAATTATTTTCTTTCCATATTCTTTTTCATGTTTAGGCTTGATATATTTGGTAAGATTGCAAATTATGAGGGATCGGCTTCCATATATGGATACATATGTAAACTTTTAGTTGAAGATTTTAAATAAGAACTCTGAGAATTCCTCCCTTTTCTTCACATACATAGCACACAATTCTTATATATTTACACAACTCACACCTTAACTTTAATATTTACATATATAACACTTGAATCTCTAATATCACATAAAAAATAGCACTAATACCAACTTTTCAAAGCCAAATATATCTTTTCATACATACGTTTAAAGCATCCTAGTGCTTGTATATAAATATGAATGTTTAGGTGTGAGATATGTAAATACATAAGAATTGTGTGCTATGTTTGTAAATTTCCCAAAGCAAGAGTGACCCCAAACATGCCATTGGCTTTTCCGCAGCACATTGAAGCATTATATCTGAATAATAATTTACCAAAACTGCTGTAGATTGGAATAGCTGGAGTTCCAGCTGACAGCATAATGAAGAAAACAAAGGCTATAGAAGATAACTGGGTGCCAGTCTGGGATGAAGAATTCACTTTTCCTCTCACAGTACCAGAACTCGCATTACTTCGAGTCGAGGTGCACGAGTACGACATGTCTGAAAAGGATGATTTCGGAGGACAAACCTGCCTGCCAGTCTCCGAGTTGAGACCGGGAATCCGTGCCGTGCCGCTCTTCGATCGGAAAGGTATGAAGTTCAAGTCTGTCAAGCTTCTCATGCGCTTCGAATTTGTTTGAGATTTTTTTTTATTTTTATTTCTTTATGTTGTGTTTATTTATCTGAAGCCTTGCATGTTTGCTGAAATGAGTGTATTTACTGCCTTTGTACTGTATTCTGTTTTCTGTAGTACTTAAAACTGTTGTACATATTGTTGTTAAGTCTAGGAGTTTTGAAAGAATGAAAATTCTGAAGCTATGTGTTATTATGTTAGTGATGTCTCAATTATTATTCTATTAATTATGATTAAGATTTGTGTAAATTGTTGGTGTTGTTTCAGCTTTAATGGATGTAAATAATAGATGCATTGTTAGGCCAGATCTAAGCTAGGAGTAATTACTTGATTTGTCTTGTATTATACCTATTACAGGCTATATCTATCATTCTTTGGAGAAAAATTTGCGTGCGCAAGACGTTTGCAGAACTGCGTACATCGGAGGTTATTCAGAGGGTATTGGGGGGGTTATATCCGCGTTATACCCCCTGTAACATCTCTGTAATCTATCTATAACCCCCTAATACCCTCTGAATAACATCCTATGTACATAACTCTGCAAACGTCTTACGTACACAAATTTTTCTCCATCCTTTGAGATCTGAGGTTGAAAATGGAAATAGTCTTTTTTCTGCATGGCTACACTGCTATTTTTCCTTCAAATAATTTTTTATTTATTGCCAAATAATTGTAANCACATGATTCATTCTGGAATAATATGTAGAGAGTTATCGCTAACACTTCTCGCGAAGTCGTCCTTGAAGAGCCATGAAGTCCATTATTACTGTGTAGTTCCTCTAACAAATCGTTGAATACCGCCTGTGTCATGCGAAACATATTTGTTAAATCTCGTTGGGTGGCCTACAAGCAACTCCCCAACCCATTTGTCCCCAACATATGAGAAAGTCATGCAAGAAGAGCGATCTATATATGAGTTATAATATTCGTAGATAAAACATACGACAACTGCAATTCTCCTTTTGCGTCTTTCTCTGGTTGCATCCAAATAGATTAGTATCGTACTGACTAACACATAAACAACAATGAATTAGCTAAAATTATATAATGTCAACACAATAAACATATAAGCATTAATAAATAATCCATGCCCCAAGCAGTTGAAACATACAAATCAAAATGAAAAATAATAAACAAATTTAAATATCCCAAACGATTGTAAATAAAAAAGTCTCTCAAATGTTCATGGATCATAAAAATTTCGTAGATATGCCCTCATGTGATCATCGAACACCTTGATCAAAAAAATCTCTATAGGTCGGATATTCAAGCAACCNGTATTATGAAAGATTTGGGGATAAAAATGTATATACATAGCATTTGGTGTTATGTTCTGTGAATTGTTCAATATAATGATAATAATGTAACATTTATTTTTGTGTGGATTGATTTTGATTCGTTCGATTGACGAAATTATTAAAATGCCCTCATTTTTACGAATAATTACGATCAATCATGAATATTAACAAATTTCATCGAAGTACCTAAGGATAAATTTTAAATTAAATAACATTAAACGTGATAATTAAGTGCAGATCACTCGGAACATTGAAATTTATAAATTAAGCATTCATGTGATTCTTTTAATTATATAACTGTTGTATTTACGCATGCCATGATCAAATTATATAGAATTTAATAAAAATGAAAAATATGTGATATTTTGGTTAGACTTTGAAAAATGGATGAAAGAAGGGGGTTGATTTGTAAATATCGGTTACTATTTTTAAGCCCCATTGATGATTAGATAAAAAGTTAATGATTGCAATATATTTTGGATCCCTAATTAGAGAGAAGAGTTTATTAAAAGGCTTTGCACAAGAATTTGGTTGACAGAGTTTGTAAGACTTCTTGTTTCAAAATTCTTGGAAATAAAATTTGAGATATTAATTCATTTATATGACTTATTAAATTACAATAATTATTTTATTTTTGTAAATTTGATATTTAAATTTAAAATTTTGTATTTATAATATTTTATAAATTTCTAAATTTTTTTTCGGTTAATAATAANGGGGGTGGGGGGGGGGGGGGGGGGGGGGGGGGGGGGGGGGGGGTTAGGTTATATTCGCGTTATACCCCCCTGTAACATCTCTGTAATCTACCTATAACCCCCCAATACCCTCTGAATAACCTCCTTTGTACATAGCTCTGCAAACGTCTTATGTACATAAAATTTTCTCCATCCTTTGAGATTTGAGGTTGAAAATGGAAATAGTCTTTTTCTCCATGGCTACACTGCTATTTTATTTTCCTTCAAATAATTTTATTTTTTATTGCCAAATAATTGTAGTATCTTTATAGTCACCAGGAGAGGTCACCCTATTGAGCTTAGCCTAGTAGTTATTATTGTTTAGCTTGGTTCCATGGGTATAGCCTTATCCAAAGTTACCTCATGGATAAATTTTAATCAATCTATGTTCCAAATAACTTATTTCTAAGGTTAGACTCAACTCGCCTGCATGTTCGTAATTGTAGAACGAAATTTGTGTTGAGTTAGGTTCGACTATGATCAACCGTACTCGTGACTTAGCTTAGGATCTGTTTGGGGCAAACGTAGCAGTTTTAAAAGGCAATTCTGAAGTCACTGCAGGAAAAGCTATTGTTAACTATGAATCTGTTGTGCTGCAGCTGTTTTTGAAAGAAAGATTGGATTGCCATTGTCATCGGTGACAGTTATAAATCCATCGTCTTATAACAACGTTGCGACATAATATAATATAAAAATTAAAATTATAATAACAACTATCACTACCTATTTATAGGTAAAGTATATACCTTTTATTGCATAAGTTAGTGAGATCAAGATGTTATAAGTATAAATTTTAAAATTTGCATGTTAGATTCTAAGCACATAAGAATTGTGGCATGCATGCAAATTTGCCTAAAAGTTATATTTATGAAAAAAGGTAATAACATTTTTGAATTTTATGCCATTTCACTTGTCATATATTTTTACATCATGTGAAAATATATATTATATTTCGGTCAATTTTTAGAGGTTTTTTTCTGAAGGATTTTGATCCATTTTAGGAATATTTACATATATAACCCTCAATTATTATGTTTTTACATACATATTATCTAACCTATGCATGAAAAATATTATTTCATTGAAATGGTGGTATTTTTGATGTATTATGGAAGATTTGGTGATAAAAAATGTAAATAAATGTTATATATGTGACTACATAGCATTTGGTGTTATGTTAATGATAATAATGTAACATTTATTTTTGTGTGGATTGATTTTGATTAGTTCGATCGAGGAAATTATTAAAATGCCCTCATTTTTACGAATAATTACGATCAATCATGAATATTAACAAATTTCATCGAAGTATCTAAGGATAATTTTTAAATTAAATTAAATAAAAAAATATAAAAGTGATAATTAAGTGCAGACCACTCAAAACATCGATATTTATAAATTAAGCATTCATGTGATTCTTTTAAGTATATAATTGTTGTATTTACGCATGTCATGATCAAATTATATAGCATTTAATAAAAATGAAAAATGGATGAAAGAAGGGGGTTGATTTGTAAATATCGGTTGCAATTTTTAAGCCCTATTGATAATTAGATAAAAAAATTAATGGTTGCAATATATTTTGGATCCCTAATTAGAGAGAAGAGTTTATTAGAAGGCTTTGCACAAAATTTAGTTCTCGCTCAAAGAGTTTGGTTGATNGTATTATGAAAGATTTGGGGATAAAAATGTATATACATAGCATTTGGTGTTATGTTCTGTGAATTGTTCAATCATAATGATAATAATGTAACATTTATTTTTGTGTGGATTGATTTTGATTCGTTCGATTGGCGAAATTATTAAAATGCCCTCAATTTTACGAATAATTACGATCAATCATGAATATTAACAAATTTCATCGAAGTACCTAAGGATAATTTTTAAATTAAAAAATATTAAGCGTGATAATTAAGTGCAGATCACTCGAGACATTGAAATTTATAAATTAAGCATTCATGTGATTCTTTTAATTATACAACTGTTGTATTTATGCATGTCATGATCAAATTATATAGAATTTAATAAAAATGAAAGATACGTGATATTTTGGTTGGACTTTGAAAAATGGATGAAAGAAGGGGGTTGATTTGTAAATATCGGTTACTATTTTTAAGCCCCCATTGTTAATTATATAGAAAATTAATGATTGCAATATATTTTGGAACCCTAATTAGAGAGAAGAGTTTATTAAAAAGCTTTGCACAAGCATTTGGTTGACAGAGTTTGTAAGACTTCTTGTTTCAAAATTCTCGGAAATAAAATTTAAGATACTAATTCATTTATATGACTTATTAAATTACAATAATTATTATATTTTTGTAAATTTGATATTTAAGTTTAAAATTTTGTATTTATAATATTTTATAAATTTCTAATTTTTTTTTTTTCGGTTAATAATAGCGATCTTTTTGATGTGATATAAAAATTTGGATTTTGTAAATATAAATATAAACATCAAATGATAGTGCATGAAATGTAAATGCATAAGAATTGGGTGTTGTCTATGTAAATGCCCCTATAAAATAAAATTTAGTTGTTATAAATATGATTACATAAGAATTAAATGGTATGTGAGTAAATCATCTTATTTCTTATGTTCTTAGACTGTTGTCAAGCCAGTTTGAGCTGGCTCATGTTAATTTAGGGTTTGTTTGGGGTAGTTACAGTTTATCAGTAATCTGCTGAGCAGCAACTGCTCCAGGAAGTTGCTGTGGATAATTTAATAGGTTGTTTGTTTTCTGCGGTTTGAAATAATTGTGTAGTAACTGTTTCTAGATAAATGATCATTCTGCCAATATGTAGTGATGTTGTTTGTGGGAGAGCTATCAAAGTAATATATTTGATAATTTAAAAACAAAAATTCACATCAAACAATACAAAAAATATGATAACACATCACTTGACAATGAGTATAAAGATTACCAAAAAACTATTAAAATTACAATTAATAATATGATAATAATATTTTTGAAATGCATACGATGCACGTCACGAGCTACATCATCCTCCAAAGATGTTATTCATTCTCAATTACTGTCGGCAGTGAAATCTGTCGGACTGTCTGCCCACTTTTCCGTAGTTCTCTGCAGGCACCTGTAGAGCTGTCTCCCGCAGTGATGTGCCTGACGTGACGTAAGTAGGGAAGTCTGAAATTCGTAGTTGTTGAGCAATTGACAGGAGGTCCTTGAAATCCTGAAGCTCATATTTCGTGAATGCTACAAAAGACAATACATTAGTCATAACATAAAGTTAAAATTGCTAAAAGAAGTAACTAATTACAGTTTTTTGCAGACGTGAAGTCTCAAAGAATTCAGTATATCAACCAACGAATCTGTCACTTCAAGAAAATAACAAACCTTATAAGATAAAGGGTTATTGGTTTTCTTTAACCCACGTAAAACTAAGTTCGTGTCTGTCACACATGTAAGTAATTACACTTTTGTGCAGGGGTGAGGTCTCAGAGAACTCAGTATACCAACCAACGAGTTCTCACAACAAATCTGTCCCTACAAGAAAATAATGGACCTTGTAAAAAAAAATGATTCTTGGTTGTCTTTAACTCACGTAAAATCAAGCTCGTGTCTGTCACATATGCATATCTCTAAAAAAGGTTTTCCAAAAGATCCTCAAAAACTGTATCACCGAAAAGAAGAGAGGAACTTGGTTGCCTTCATTAAGATTTCACATGTAACGCCAACCAACAACGACTAACATGTCATCTAGAAGAACCCTTAAGGTCAAACGTCTTATCATTGACCTCTCAAACCCACAAAACAAAAAACAATTGAAATGCAAATAGGAAAAAAAATACACTTACAAAAATACTAAAAAAAGTTCAAACAATCAATATAAAATGTAAAATACAAGTGTTTTTGAATAAAATAAATAAAGTACAAGAAGCATTAAATAAAGAAGAAATACTTCAATCACCCTTCTACTATCGCGGCCATAATTTGTTCCCTCAACTATCTTCTCGCAAGCACCTTCCCCATCTTTAGTACAGGTGGTGGAAGCATCATTCTGAAGTTAAGACAAAGAATGTCCAAGGTGATACTCAAATCCCTCGACAGGTACATGCCCATGATCCTTGTCCACCATACAGAAGTTGATTTCATTGCGGGAAGGATACCGTCAAATATAATTGTGGAGAATCATCGTGCCAATCATAATATGCTTATGTTTGGGAAACAGGCAGGATGTCATATCGCAGAGTATAACACATTTGTTCTTCCAAACACCAAAATCCTCTCAATGACACCATGTAAGAAGGAATGTCTTTTATTGAACATTTCTTTTCTGTCTCGTGTTACATTGCTTGCTCTCTCAAAGTCCGGTATGTGATATCTCGTATCAATATAGAGCTCTAGATCTTCAACCAAATAGTATTTACGTGATATGAATTGCATAATTAATATTGAGGTAAAAGTTAATTATGAGATTAACCGAGTCTCAAGCGTACTTGCAGGAGGATGTGAGAAGTTATAAGCGACATTCCGTGTCGCAGATTTGAAAATTCTACTGTCATGTGTATTTCCCTCACAACCGGCCATAACAAAAATGAAATACATGTTGAAGTCCCAAATGACCATAACATTCTACATCGAGCTCCCACAACGACCAATAAATGCAATCTTCTCATTATTTGGAACACGTGAGTCAATGTGCGTTTCATCAATTGCTCAAATACAATCCTAGNAAAATGACGTTAAGGAAGCTGTGGAATTGCAAGGGAACAAAAATATGTGATGTTAACGACATTTGGATGGGGGTAGGCGTTGATCGGCTGCTGTCCCAATTGAAAACAACAAAGAGGGTGATACACCAGAACTAGTAAGGGAAATAGTAGAAACACTAAAAACAATCTTTCATTAATATTAAAATAATATTACATCATGACTGAAATGGAAATGATAACTCAAAACATGAAATGATACCAACAACACTCCTAAATGTATCCCAATGGGTGGTGGAGGTTGGCTAGAGGGATGGAGATGATTGGAAGGGGTAGTGACAACCACAAGGGGCCGGTGGTAGCGAAGGGATGGTGTGAAACTGAAGGGACAGTAAGTAGGAAGGGTTGTGGGTGGTCGACAACGATCTTGTGGTGGTTAGGAGAGGCTTGAAGTGGTTGGTGGCTAAGGGGAGTGAAAGAGATAGGTTGGGGAGGATAAAAGGGGATGATACAATCACTACCGCGGAGGGGAAATAGCTAGAGCACCACCACCTCCTTGGATACAACCCACAAAGCTGAAAAATACTCTACATAGGAGATTTGAAGCTTAACTCAAACACAACTCTAAGTTGTCATAGGGGGAAAAAGACCCTTCCCGTATGACGGTGGTGCTGCTGGTACGATGTTGTCCTGACATAACCTTAGTCGTATCTGTCCTATATCGGGGGAGGGTGGCTCGATTCCCTCGTTTGGTGTCATCATTAAAAGTGGTTCTACCGATGCTATTTTGTTGAAAAGGGATCTTGTGACCTCGGCCTCTGTCGAAAGGAGGGTGATGTGTTTTCCATCCTTGGTGAAAGAATGTGTTTTTATAACTGTTGTGCTGAGTCATTCGGTCAAATTGCCACGGTCTTCCCAGAAGAAGGTGACAGACATCCTTAGGGATCTTGTCACACCGTACCTGGTCCCGCAGATGCCCTCCGATCGAAACTTCAATTAAGCATCTTCGATCGATGCTGACCCATTCCTCATTCTTCAGCCACGTAAGTGAATATGACTGGCAATGTCTCTGCGTTGTGAGAGTCCAAATTTCTCTACCAGTTGTGTCGACGCCAGTTCTTGCTGCTTCCGCTGTTGATGATGGATTGCACACCTTTTCGTTCACTGTGCAGCGGGTGTAGAATATGTTGTGGTGAAGCCACTGCGAATCCCTAGTGTCCTCGGTCTGCATGATTCGTTGAATTGTGAGTGCCTCTCCATCACCCGGGGGAAGATGATATACCTCACCTTGTTTCTCGGTTTTCTCATTATCGCTAATTCCTTCTACGATGCCCTGATCGGTAAGTGAGAATACTCTGCTCGTGGGGCATCTGGAGGCTATGTGGCCATAATCGTGACACTTGAAACATTTCCTGGTCGGTACAGTGTTGGAGGCGCTGCCTTTATTCTGCTTCTTCTAGCTCTGATCCATAATTTCATTCCTGTGTATTAGCTTGCTAGTCTCTCCCTGTCTGTCCTTGTCGATTGTGGTAATTGTAGGCGGCTATCTGTTTGGAGGTTGCTGCCTGAATGATGACTGCTGCCTGCTCTGCTTCTGCTGTCTTTCCACTTTCAAGGCCAGTGTCTGGACATCTCCAAGTGTCTAGTATGGTTGCAGTTGCACCACATTGCTAATGACAAGCCTCAATCCCCCTAGATATCTTGCTACTGTATGCTTTTCCGGCTCTATTAATCTGCAATTGAGCTGTAAGTGATCGAACTGGGTTATGAACTTCTCTACTGAAAGGTCTCTCTGTTGTAAGTTTTGGAGTTTTAGAAACATATTTTGGCGATAGTGGGGTGAGAAGAATTTTAACTGCATTACTTTCTTCTTCTTCATCCATATAGNTAAGATACTAATTCATTTATATGACTTATTAAATTACAATAATTATTATATTTTTGTAAATTTGATATTTAAATTTAAAATTTTGTATTTATAATATTTTATATATTTATATATATATTTTTTGGTTAATAATAGAGATATTTTTGATGTGATATAAAAATTTGAATGTTGTAAATATAAACATAAACATCAAATGATAGATGCCTGAAATGTAAATGCATAAGAATTGGGTGATGTGTATGTAAATGCCCCTATAAAATAAAATTTAGCTGTTACAAATATGATTACATAAGAATTAAATTGTATTGAGTAAATCATCTTATTTCTTATGTTCCTAGACCGTTGTCAAGCTAGTTTGAACTGGCTTGTGTTAATTTAGGGTTTTTTTGGGGCAGTTACATCTTATTAGTAATCTGTTGCACAGTAGCTGCCCCAAGAAGTTGTTGTGGATAGTTTGACAGGTTGTTTGTTTTCTTTTTGTTTGAAAATAGTTGTGCGGTAACTGTTTATGGACAAATGATCATTCTGCCAATATGTAGTGATGTTGTTTGTGGAAGAGCTATCAAAGTAATATATTTGATAATTTAAAAACAAAAATTCACATCAAACAATACAAAAAATATGATAACACATCACTTAACAATGAGTATCAAGATTACTAAAAAAATTATTAAAATTACAATTAATAATATGATAATAATATTTTTGAAATGCATACGATGTACGTCATGAGCTACGTCATTCTCCAAAGATACTATCCATTCCCAATCATTGTCGGCAGTGAAATCTATCGGACTGTTTGCCCACTTTTCCGTAATTCTCTGCAGGCACCTGTAGAGCTGCCTCCCGCAGTTATGCTCCTGACGTGACGTAAATAGGGAAGTCTGAAGTCCGCAGTGGCTGAGCAATCGACGGGACGTCCTTGAAATCCTGAAGCTCATATTTTCTGAATGCTACAAAATACAATCCATTAGTCATAACATAAAGTTGAAATTGCTAAAAGAAGTAACTAATTACAGTTTTTTGCAGACGTGAGGCCTCAAAGAATTCAGTATCAACCAATGAATTTGTCACTTCAAGAAGATAACAAACTTTATAAGATAAAGGGTTATTGGTTTTCTTTAACCCACGTAAAACCAAGTTCTTGTCTGTCACATATGCATATCAACAAAAAATGTCATTCAGAAGATTCATTGCAGAAAAGAAATGAGGAACTTGTTTGCCTTCATTAAGATTTCACATATGACACCAACAAAAAATGATTAACAGGCCATCCAGAAGAAACTGTGAGGTCAAATGTCTCATCATTGACTTCTACCAAAAGAAAAATAAGTGAAATGCAAATAGAAAGAAAATATACTTACAAATAACATAAAAACCTGAAACAATCAATATCTAATATACAATGAAAGAAATTAAATGGAAACTATACAAAATAATCAAGTAGAAATTGATAAAAAAAGGTTAGTAATTACAGTTTTGTGCAGGTGTGAGGTCTCAGAGAACTCAGTATACTAACCAACGAGTCTCTCACAACAAATCTGTCACTATAAGAAAACAATAGACCTTGTAAAAAAAATGATTCTTGGTTGTCTTTAACTCACGTAAAATCATGCTCGTGTATGTCACATATGCATATCCCTAAAAAAGGTCTTCCAAAAGATCCTAAAAAACTATATCGCCGAAAAGAGGAGAGGAACTTAGTTGCCTTCATTAGGATTTCACATGTAACGCCAACCAACAACGACTAACAGTTCATCTAGAAGAACCCTTAAGGTCAAACGTCTTATCATTGACCTCTCAAACCCACAAAACAAAAAACAAGGGAAATGCAAATAGGAAAAAAATTACACTTACAAATACCGTAAAAAGTTCAAACAATCAATATAAAATGTAAAATACAAATGGTTTTGAATAAAATAAATAAAGTATAAGAAGCATTAAATAAAGAAGAAATACTTCAATCACACTCCCACTATCGCGACCGTAATTTGTTCCCTCAATTGTTTTCTCGCAAGCACCTTCCCCATCTTTAGTATAAGTGGTGGAAGCATCATTCTGAAGTTAAGACAAAGAATGTCCAAGATGATACTCAAATGCCTCGACAGGTACATGCCCATAATCCTCGTCAACCATACGGAAGTTGATTTCATTGCGGGAAGGATACCGACGAATGTAATTGTGGAGAACCATCGTGACAATCACAATATACACTTGTTTGGGAAACATGCAGGATGTCATATCGCAAAGTATAACACATTTCTTCTTCCAAACACCAAAATCCTCCCAATGACACCACGTAAGGAGGAATGTCTTTTATTGAACATTTCTTTTCTGTCTCGAGTTACATTGCTTACTCTCTCAAAGTCCGGTATGTGATATCTCGTATCAATATAGGGCTCAAGATCTTCAACCAAATAGTATTTACGTGATATGAATTGCATAATTAATATTGAGGTAAAAGTTAATTATGAGATTAACCGAGCCCCAAGCGTATTTGTAGGAGGATGTGAGAAGTTATAAGTGACATTCCGTGTCACAGCTTTGAAAATTCTACTGTCATGTGTATTGCCCTCACAACCGGCCATAACAAAAATAAAATACATGTTGAAGTCCCAAGCGACCATAACATTCTACATCGAGCTCCCACAACGACCAATGATTGCAATCTTCCAACACGTGCATCAACGTGTGTTCCATCAATTGCTCCAATACAATCCTATTAAAATAATGTTGAGTTCGTAATAACATCACTTTTTAAAAATTGAATGTAATGAATTTGAGATGCTACTTTAAAGAACGACATGTACAGTGCATCTCGTGAAATCTCTGTAAGGCTCTGTTCGAACGCAGGATCAACGAGGTTTATGACTTGTGAAGAAAAGCTCACAAGTGCCTTCAACTCAACAGAGAAGTATTTGCAAATTATTTCGGAGAAGTGTTGAAATTGCTCCATTACTAATCGCATGATTCATTCTGGAATAATATGTAGATAATTATCGCTAACACCTCTCGCGAAGTCGTCCTTGAAGAGCCATGAAGTCCATTATTACTGTGTAGTTCCTCTAACAGATCGTTGAATACTGCCTGTGTCATGCGAAACATATTGTTAAATCTCGTTGGGTGGCCTACAATTAACTCCCCAACCAATTTGTCCCCAACATATGAGAAAGTCATGCAAAGAGAGCGATCTATGTGTGAGTTATAATATTCGTAGATAAAGCACAAGACAATTGCAATTATGCTTTTGCGTCTTTCTCTGGTTGCATCCAAGTAGATTAGTATCATACTGACTAACACAAAAACAACAATGAATTAGCTAAAATCATATAATGTCAACACAATAAACATATAAGCATCAATAAGCATCAATAAATAATACATACCCCAAGCTGTTGAAATATACAAATCAAAATGAAAAATAATAAACAAATTTAAATGTCCCAAGTAATTGTAAGTAAAAAGTGTCTCTCAAATGTTCATGGATCATAAAAATTTCGTAGATATGCCACCATGTGATCATCAAACACCTCGACCAAAATAATCTCTATAGATTGGATATTCAAGCAACTCTATCAAGAACACTCATGGAGCATTGTATATCAATGTAAAACATGATACACCTAACTGACAAAAGTGGACGGAATATTTTTTGGTTTATTAAACCAATGACGACTGCCGGCCGCGAATTGAGCTGATACAGTCCACCGCGCGAATGGCCTACGCCGCGGCTCTACGTGGGCCGTCGGCGAACCTTACTCCATTCCTTTCCGACTCCGATAGCGGAAGCACCAGCGGCGGCGATGAAGCAGCCGCAGTTTCGCGCGCATCTCCTTTGGAGGACTCCATTTTTGCAGCCTATCTCCAGATCTATGGCGGCGGTTCTCCCTCCCTTGACCTTATCAAGATTCGCTCCTTCCTATCCGCCGCCGCAGGCCGCGGCGGTCACTTCGTCTCCTGCCTCATTTGTTTGGAACGCATCCGCCCCTCCGATCCCGTCTGGTCCTGTTCTTCCGGTTGCCATGCTCTATTTCACCTTCCGTGCATCCAGAATTGGGCTAACCAATGCTCCCACCGGTCCACTTCTTCTTCGTCCCTCCACTCCTCAGACTGGCATTGCCCCAAATGTCGTATTTCCTATGTTCGAGACATGATTCCCCGATCCTATCGTTGTTTTTGCGGCAAGCTTGAGGACCCGCCGTCCGATCCATGGATCCTCCCACACTCGTGTGGGGAGGTCTGCGGACGTCCTCTGCGCGGAAACTGCGGCCATGAATGCCTTTTACTTTGCCACCCTGGGGCTTGCCCACCGTGTCCTAAGCTCGTCACTGCCCGTTGCTTCTGCGGCTCTCAAAAAGATGCCCGCCGTTGCGCGCAAAAGCATTTCTCATGCAATCAGGTGTGCTCTAAGTTGTTGCCATGCCGCACCCACCTGTGTATCGAGTGCTGCCATGACGGTCCATGCCCGCCTTGCCAGGTGAAGGCCTTGTATAAGTGCGCTTGTGGGAAGACAGAGGAGGAGAGAGTTTGCGCTGAGAGTGAGTTTCGATGTGATAGGCCTTGTAATGGAATTCTTGGGTGCGGGAAGCACAAGTGCGGCCGTGGTTGCCATTCTGGATCCTGTGGGGCTTGCCCTCTGGAAGGTAGGAGAACTTGTCCTTGTGGGAAAAAGGAGTATAAGGGGGTTTCGTGTGATGAGATTGTGCCAACTTGTGGTTTGACATGCGAGAAGATGTTGAGTTGCGGGTTTCATAGGTGCCCAGAAAGGTGCCACCGTGGGATTTGTGTGGAGACTTGCAGGATTGTGGTTCTCAAGGCTTGCCGGTGTGGGAGCTTGAAGAAGGAGGTCTGGTTACAATATTTCATGAAATACATATATATTTGTTGTGCAGTACAATTTGTTAAGTGTGTTGTTATTGCATTATGTTTGCTATATATTTTGAAAATAGAATGGATATTGCCTTGTTCAACAATCATGTTTAAATTGATGCTTGAAAAAAGGTCTTCATATGATAGAATTCACATTTATGACAATAAGAGTTCATGTACTATTTTCGGTACCACCTGTTTTCTAGGCCATCAACTAATGTTAACCCCATGGCACTCCCATTGAANGATGCTTGAAAAAAGGTCTTCATATGATAGAATTCACATTTATGACAATAAGAGTTCATGTACTATTTCGGTGCCACCTGTTTTCTAGGCCATCAACTAATGTTAACCCCATGGCACTCCCATTGAAGGGAGGTAANGATGCTTGAAAAAAGGTCTTCATATGATAGAATTCACATTTATGACAATAAGAGTTCATGTACTAT
This sequence comes from Phalaenopsis hybrid cultivar, assembly GCA_002079205.1. Lineage (NCBI taxonomy): Eukaryota > Viridiplantae > Streptophyta > Magnoliopsida > Asparagales > Orchidaceae > Phalaenopsis > Phalaenopsis hybrid cultivar. The sequence continues at coordinate 14,420 of JXCR01128793.1, read as the reverse complement.
TTCGGTACCACCTGTTTTCTAGGCCATCAGCTAATGTTAACCCCATGGCATTCCCATTGACGGGAGGTAGTTGCTCCTTGAATGAGTCACGAGTCCCTTTTCTAAGGCACTTAAACTCAAAAAAGAACTTTTGTCACATTCTCTTTATGCCAAGTTGTCTCATCGAGGAACGAAAAAGTTTGAGGTTAAGGTTACATACCAAAAGGACATTCATGTTAAAATGCCATACATTAAATTTCATTTTATGAATTATCACATGCCCCTATGTAAGGACAACAATTCTATTTTCTTTATGGAGCAGTTAATCATATCCAGTCGAATTATTGTCAGTTGCCTGTAAAGCAGGGTCATTGACACTTTGTTGGGCATTAGACGACACTCAATACTTGATAAATATAGTATATTTGTAATAAATTATTGATATAAAATACACAAGCAAAACATCACATGTCAATTGTTTCTTTTAACTAACATTAGACAGTAAAGCATAATATCATATGTATCACTTAAAAAACTTAAGGATGAATAAAATTAAAGCTAACATTGATTTAATTGCAATTATACAATATTTTATCAAATGTTGTTAATCCTAAAGAACATTAACTGTATTAGCATTAGTCATTAAATATGATTTTGATATTAAATATTATAGATAAAATACCAAAAAGTCATGAAAAAGGCATATAAACATCGAAGTAACCATGTAAAATATAAACACATTGATGTATAGCTACTTGGGCTCATTGGACTTGGCATAGGGATGCCTATTGACCATTTAACCTAAGTCAGAAATTTACTAAACATGTACAATCTATGATGTTTAACATATGCCTGGTAAGCACAAAAGGATTTTTGAAATATTTTGCTTTCTAGTCAGCTACCTTCTCTGCTTCTAGTGAAATTCATGCAGATACTATTGACAGAGGCCCTCCAACTTGCTTCTTTCCATTGGAAAACAACCATCAAGGTGACACATTGGTAATGTTGGATTTGTGCATGCTTACGAAAATGCATCAAATTATAATTCAAAACAATTTAAGTAATTTCATGTGCGCTATCTTCTAGAAGAGTTCTTTCCATAAGAGGAATAATCATCAAAATTAGACATCATTTTGACTTCTGAAAATTTATTTCTTATCATCTCAGTGATTTCATTGTAGCCTAGTAGGGACTGCTACATTCAATCTCAAATAATCTTTTGAAACTTACGTAACGAGATTGGAAAATTGGCTTCAGATTGAAGCATTTTGAGCCTACTTTCAAATGCCTCGAAGAACTATCAGAAATTCATTTAGCAATGTCTCCAACAAAATTAATCTTTTGAATTCTCTATTGTAGGGCTATGCTACCTACGAAAATTCCATTGCATTGCATGTGATATTTTATATGAAATTTTGTTGACTTTTGCACAAGAAAGTATGTGAGAGAGATTTTATTGTGAAACCTTTTCGCCTATTTCAAAACAACGTGATTACTAAAATCAGTGAACGTAGAAGATTAAACAATGAGAAAGTTGTGCTTGATCACATTTTCTTTTTAATTCTAAACAATAACAAAAGAAACTTTTAATTTGTAACTTTATATTTTTGAGTCAATGCAAAGTTGATGGGATTACTTTGACATCATTCATTTGTTCAGCAACATTCTTCAGAGTAAAAATTGGGTGCATTTGCTGTTGTAGGGATTTATTTTATGTTGCATTTCAAGTTGTTTTAACAAAAAACTCTGTTGTTCATCTGAGAGAACTAATGGCTACGTTCATATGTAGTTGTCAACATTTTCTTTGACCACTCTATAATCAGTGCTTGTGAATATTTGCTCTCCAGTGCATGCTACATTTTTTGTTTCTCATCTTCCGTCTTTTTTGGGAATTAATGTGCCTTCCAGAAGGTCTGCAAGCAAGTATTTGCTCCATTTTTCATTGGAACCCTTACATACATCCCACACATTTCTTATTTTTTTAATATATAACATCTAAAACTTCATATTTACATGCATAAAACTCAAATCATTAACATCATATCATAAATACAATCATCACCATCTTCTTAAAAGTGAAATACACATTTTCATGCATAGATTTATGATACCAAGGTGTTATAAGTGTAAGTATGAAACTTTGGGTGTTAGATATGTAAATGCATAAGAGTTGGATGTTCTCTCCATTGCAAATTATCCTTGGAAAAAAAAACTTTATGATACTGTTTTAGGGCTCCCATAAGGTATAAAAAATACAAAAAGACGTTAAGGAAGCTGTGGAATTGCAAGGGAACAAAAATATGTGATGTTAATGACATTTGGATGGGGGTAGGCGTCGATCGTCTGCTGTCCCGACTGAAAACAACAAAGAGGGTGATACACCAAAACTAATAAGCGAAACAGTAGAAACACCAAAAACAATATTTCATTAATATTAAAATAATATTACATCATGACTCAAATGGAAATAACAACTCAAAACATGAAATGATAGCAACAACACTCCTAAATGTATCCCAATGGGTGGTGGAGGTTAGCTAGAGGGATGGAGATGATTGGAAGGGGTAGTGACAACCACAAGGGGCCGATGGTAGCGAAGGGATGGTGTGGAACTGAAGGGACAATAAGTAGGAAGGGTTGTGGGTGGTCGACAACGATCTTGTGGTGGTAAAGAGAGGCTTGAAGTGGTTGGTGGCTAAGGGGAGTGAAAGAGATAGGTTGGGGAGGATAAAAGGGGATGATACAATCACCATCGCGGAGGGGAAATAGCCAGAGCACCACCATCTCCTTGGATACAACCCATAAAGGGAAAAAATACTCTACATAAGAGATTTGAAGCTTAACTCAAACACAACTCTAATCTGTCATAGGGGGAAAAAGACCCTTCTCGTATGACGGTGGTGCTGCTGGTACGACGTTGTCCTGACATAACCTTAGTCGTATTTGTCCTATATCGGGGGAGGGTGGCTCGGTTCCCTCGTATGGTGTCATCGCTAAAAGTGGTTCTACTGATGCTATTTTGTTGAAAAGGGATCTTGTGACCTTGACCTCTGTCGAAAGGAGGGTGATGTGTTTTCCATCCTTGGTGAAAGAATGTGTTTTTATAACCGTTGTGCTGAGTCATTCGGTCAAATTGCCGCGGTCCTCCAAGCAGAAGGTGACAGACATCGATAAGGATCTTGTCACACCATACCTGGTCCTGCAAATGGCCTCCGATCGAAACTTCAATTAAGCATCTTCGGTTGATGCTGACCCGATCCTCATTCTTCAGGCACATAAGTGAATATGACTGGCAATGTCTCTGCGTTGTGAGAGTCCTAATTTCTCTAACTGCTGTGTCGACGCCAGTTCTTGCTGTTTCCGCTGTTGATGATGAGACTGCACACCTTTTCGTTCACTGTGCAGCGGGTGTAGAATATGTTGTGGTGAAGCCACTGCGAATCCATAGTGTCTGCAGTCTGCATGATTTGTTGAATCGCGAGTGCCTCCATCATCCGAGGGAAGATGATATACCTCACCCTGTTTCTTGGTTTTCTCATTATCGTTAATTCCTTCTACGATGCCCTGATCGGTAAGTGAGACTACTCTGCTCGTGTGGCAGCTAGAGGCTATGTGGCCATAATCGTGACATTTGAAACATTTCCTGGTCGGTACAGTGTTGGAGGCGCTACCTTTCTCTTGCTTTTTCTCGCTCTGATGCATAATTTAATTCCTGTGTCTGGGCTTGCTAGTCTCTCCCCGTGTGTCCTTGTCGATTGTGGTAATTGTAGGTGGCGATCTGTTTGGAGGTTGCTGCCTGAATGATGACCGCTGCCTACTCTGCTTCTGCCGTCTTTCCACTTTCAAGGCTAGTTTCTGGACATCTCCAAGTGTCTAGTATGGTTACAGTTGCACCACATTGCTAATGACAAACCTCAATCCCTCTAGATATCTAACTACTGTATGCTCTTTCGGTTCTACTAATCTGCAATTGAGTTGTAAGTGATCAAACCGGGCTATGAACTTCACTACTGAAAGGTCTCTCTGTTGTAAGTTATGGAGTTTTAGAAACATATTTTTGGCGAGAGTGGGGTGAGAAGAATTTTAACTGCATTACTTTCTTCATCTTCTCCCATATAGTGATGTTTTCACTGTCTTCCCTCTTCCTCTGCTTCTGCACATTTTCCCACCATAGGGAAGCGCTTTTCTTCAGCTTAATGTCGTTTAGCTTGACCTGCCTTTCCTCCAGTTCATCCTTATATTTCAAGATCCCTTCAATAGTTTGCAGCCACTCAAGGAGTTCATCCAGATCCATGTTATCTTCAAAATCAGGTAAATCTGTCTTGATCCTGTATTCTCTCTGTCCTTCTACGGGTATCTCCTATTGGGAATTGGGAGGAATTCAAATATCCCTTTCTAGGCCTTCTCTGATACTGATCTCGAAACGAGGTGGCATGTCTTCTTCATTGTTGAAAGTCTCCTCATGGAAGCGATTTAGATCGTCATTTCTTTCTCCCTTTTGACTCTCCAGATTCGGGTTAAAGGTATCCTTTTCCTGGTTCCCGTCATCTATCTCGGCTAGTCTCTGTTGCATACGACAAATTTCACGTTGGATCTCTTCCCAAGTAGAGCCTGATGTATCTCTTTGTGGTGGCATGACCAGAGTTGGGAATTGGAAAAAAAAAGTTGATGGAGATGAATTGGGTTGAGGCTGATGTTAGGGAACTTTAGGATAGACTAGGGCTGAGCTAGCTCTGATACGAAATGATACTGAAACTAGTAGAAAAAACAGTAAAAAGAAAAAAAAAAACAGTCTTTCATTAACATTAAAATAAGATTACATCACGACTCAAACGGAAATAACAACTCAAAACATGAAACGACATCAACAAAACTGCTAAATGTATCCTAATGGGTAATGGAGGTTGACTAGAGGGATGAAGATGATTGGAAGGGGTGATAGCAGCCACTGGAGGCGGGTGGTAGCGAGGGGTGTCGGCCGTTTTATCGTTCTGCTTAATTTCCGTAGTTTGAAAAGGTGATGAGTTTGTGATTTTGAAAATAATTTAAATATAAATACAACTTTTTGAAAGGAGTAACATTTTAATTTTTAAAATAAGTGAGACCAAACGAATCTCACATTTTTAAATAGTTTAGATGATTTAATACAGTACCACAAGCAATACATTTATCCCGAAGACTAAATATATCACTTATAATAGGGATTCAATCATC